>CAUYPK010051510.1:0-18168 GCA_963574355.1 Loris lydekkerianus | reverse complement strand
GGTCCCTGTCTTAGGTTGACTGAATGCAGAGTGATCTTACCCGTCTTTGGGTACTATGAATGTAATCCACCATGCAGCCTCTCCATATCCTGTCTTAGGTTGTCCCCGCTTTGGGAATCTTACCCGTCATTGGTGCTATGGGGGGTGGTGAAGAATAATAGTTAGATTCTTGCTCAATGAGCCGGCTCAACACCAGTTTTAAGGAAAAACCAGTCTGAGGATGCCTGGGGATAGCTTGCACTAACTTACTCAGGCTATGTAGACTGAGACAACGCAGCTCCTCTTGGCTTCTTCTGAAGGTTTTTATTAGTGTACATATAAGGTGTACATATATGTATATGTAAGGTGTACATATAAAAGATGCGGATGAAAGAATCCCAAATTCCCAACAAGACTGGATAGAGAGAAGCTAGGGGTTGGTAAATAGCCAGTGGTTTATGCAAGTAGGGGGAAAAGCCAGTTCTATTCAGATAGATGAAGCAGACCAGGTTTTTCAGTTTTATTGTTTTTTTTTGAGACAGAGTCTTACTATATCACCCTCGGTAGAGTGCTGTGATGTCACAGCTCACAGCAATCTCAGACTCTTGGGCTTAAGTGATTCTCTTGGCCTCAGCCTCCCAAGTAGCTGGGAACATAGTCACTTGATACAACACCCAGCCATTTTTTTGGTTACAGTTGTCATTGTTGTTTGGCAGGCCCAGGCTGTGTTCGAACCCACCAGCTCTGTTGTATGTGGCTGGCACCCTAGCTGCTGAGCTATAGGCACCGAGCCCAGGTATTTTAGTTTATATATCAAAGAGTTTAAAATCTTTCTAGCTGTTGGCTTTCAAATGCTTGGGCCTAGTCTGTCCAGACCAAGTGGACCAGGCTGGTGGGTGCCTCCAGATTCTTTTCTAAACAACCTGCAGAAATTGCTTGTCTGAAGGCATTTTCCCTGCTTACTCCAGAATTGAGGCAGGGTACTCTGCTGAGAAGTCAACTTACCTACTTCTCATATAAAGCCACCAACAGGAGAGTATTCCTGTTGACATTCGTACTTTTTCGTCTTTTTGTCCCTATGCATACTTAATTTTTTCTAGGAATATTGAACATACGTTACAGATATATAAAAAGCATGATGCCGGCTCGGCGCCTGTGGCTCAAGCGGCTAAGGTGCCTGCCACGTACACCTGAGCTGGCGGGTTCGAATCCAGCCCAGGCCCGCCAAACAACAATGATAGCTGCAACCAAAAAATAGCCGGGCTTTGTGGTGGGTGCCTGTAGTCCCAGCTACTTGGAAGGCGGAGGCAGGAGACTCACTTGAGCCCAGGAGTTGGAGGTTGCTGTGAGCTGTGACGCTACTGCACTCTACCCAGGGTGACAGCTTGAGGCTCTGTCTCAAACAAAACAAAACAAAACATGAGGCCTTAATATTAGGCCTTAGAATAAAAATTTGGGCGCAAGGGCTGGGCACGGTGGCTCATGCCTATAATCCTAGCACTTTGGGAGGCTGAAGCAGGTGGATTGCCTGAGCTCATGGGTTTGAGACCAACGTGAGCCAGAGTGAGACCTCATCTCTAAAAATAGCCAGGTGTTGTGATGGGCGCCTGTAGTCCCAGCTACTTGGGAGGCTGAAACAAAAGAATTGCTTAAGTCTAAGAGTTTGAGGTTGCTGTGAGCTATGATGCCATAGCACTCTACCTAGGGCGAAAAAGTGAGACTGTCTCTAATAAATAAATAAATAAAAATAAAAATTTTGGCAAAACTGATTATCAGAGAAAGAAATAGGTAAATTTTAAAAAAATTTTTTTGAGACATATTCTCACTTTGTCACCCGTGTTAGAGTCCTGTGGCATCACACAGCTCAAAGCAACCACCAACACCTGGGCTTAGGGGATTCTCTTGCCTCAGCCTCTGATTAGCTGGGAGTATAGGTACCTGCCATAACACCTGGCTATTTTTTTGTTGCAGTTTGGCCCGGGCTGGGTTTGAACCTGCCACCCTTGGCATATGAGACCGGCGCCCTACCCACTGAGCCACAGGCGCCTCCTGGGTTATTTTTTGTTTAGAGACAGGGTCTAGCTCTTGTTCAGGCTGGTCCCAAACTCGTGAACTCAGGTGATCCACCCACCTTGACCTCCCAAGTGCTGGGATTACAGATGTGAGCCACCTTGCCCTGCATGTGCCTGGCTCTTTAGCTGATCTTTTATTTTATTAGTTATTTTCACTAAACTGAATTCAATCCTATAGATGTTAATAAAGAAAAAGGCCATAGGTTCGTGTCTTTCTTTACTTGAAATCTGAGAATGGCATCTTTAATTAATTTTGCTTTAATCTATCTAGTATAGGAAATAAGTTTTACATTTAGAAAGATTTGCTAGGCTGGGCATGGTGGTTCAGTTCAGGAGTTCAAGACTATCCTGAACAAGAGCAAGATCCCATATCTACTAAAAAAAAGCAAATAGAAAAACTAGCCAGGTGTAGTGGTGCACATCTGTAGTCTCAGCCTTGGTTTCAGCTACTTGGGAGGCTGAGGCAAGAGGATTGCTTCGGCCCAAGAGTTTGAGGTTGCGGTGAGCTATGTATGATGCTATGGCACTTTACCGAGGGTGGCAAAGTGAAACTCTTATCTTAAAAAAAGATTTGCTGGTTCGGCGCCCATAGCACAGTGGTTACAGCGCTGGCCATGTGCCCTGAGGCTGGTGGGTTTGAACCCGGCCTGGGCCTCCTAAACAACAATGACAACAACCACAACAACAACAACAACAACAACAACAACAAAATAGCCAAGTGTTGTGGTGGTAGCCTGTAGTCCCAGCTACTTGGGAGGCTAAGGCAAGAGGATTGCTTAAGCCCTAGAGTTTGAGGTTGCTATGAGCTGTGACGCCATAGCACTCTACCGAGGGTGACATAGTGAAGCTGTTTCAAAAAAAAAAAAAAAAGATTTGCTGAGTTTATTTTGTTTTGTTTTGGTTAATAATTCTAATTTTTTTTTTTATTTTTAAGATTTTGTTGGCCTCCATTTGACCAAAAAGGTGATGCTGAATTCCGGAAACATTGCTGTGAGTGGTTAAAGAAGATTTCTGTAAGTATTCCTTTTTTGGAAGGTGTAGACTTGAAGAGGTGAAATCTTATTAATGCTTTTATGCTAACAATACAAGCAAGGAAATATTAGAATAAGTTTTCTGTGTTTTTTGGTTGGGATTGTAGCTATTTCTAGAAACCAGCTTTGTTGGCTAGGTGTACTGGAAATAGGTTTTAGAGTTCCTGGGAACTTATGTCATAGTTTATCATTAAAAACAAACTTTTTCACCACAGATTATTTTAGCTAATTTCCCCAAATAGTATCAATAATCATGGCTTTACTACCATAATTATTTTTTGTGATCAGGTCTACCTAGTGTTTAGAAAAAACAAAAAATTCAACTTGTTATTCAAACAGAATAAACCTATTCAAATTTTTTAATGCTTCAAAAATAGAGGGAGTGGATTGGGTTGGTGGCTGGCCAAAAACTTCACCTCTTTGGACTGCTTCCCACTTCATTGCATAATGGGACATGTCCAAGCTACTGTGCTACAAAGAGGCACTGATGAGCTGTTACCACCCTTCAGTGAAGCGCTCATCTACAGTCATGGCATCTACTGCAAGATTGTCATGTCCTTTCAAAATAACAGTAAATATAAGAGTTGTTGATAAGGTCATCAAATCATCTTATCTCTTTTCTCCATAGGCTGAATGTGGAAATAACTTTCCTCAAGTTGTTGGTTCACTATTTCTTTCTCCTGGTGGTCCTAAGTTTATTCATCTGATGTATCATTTTGCAAGATTTGTTGCAATAAAATATATTAAAACCAATTCTTCAAGTAAGTTAATTTTATAGCAGGATTTTTTGTTTTGATTCTTAAATTTTAATTGTTTTTTACAATTTTAAAGTCAAGAGATTTTAATAAAGCAAAGTGTGTTAAAACATTAATCTCAAAGAAATAGTTAATATTCTGCTTGAACTGTAGTTTGAAATCTTTTCATAATGAACTTGTTACTTTTTACCTTATTATGTTCTAATATAGGGGTTGAGAAGCACTTTCTACATAGGCCAGGTAGTATTTTAGGATTTGTTAACCACATACAGGGTCTCTGTTGCACGTTCCTGTTTTTGCTTTTACAATCCTTTAAAAATGTAGAAACCTTATTCCTGCCTTGCTAGACTCACAGAAATAGCCAGTGGACCAAATTAGACTAGAAGGTTGTGATTGGCCTCTAATACATTGTGTTAACTGCTGTGTTGAATGTGTTTGAGATTTATTTTGATGACAAGCAATGTATTGGAAAACTGTGTGTTAAAGTAATTTGAGTTACTAGTTCATAGAAACAAAAAATTGGATTTTTAAGGCTAACACTTAAAAGATTGCTATTTGTAGGTCATTAAGTATGCTGCTCTATTTAGTTTTTGCTCATAAAACATGGAAAGGAAAATGACAGAAAAGTTGAAGTGCTAAACCCCATCCATCTTCCAAAGTCCTGAGACAACAGTTGTCATTTTAGTTTATTTCTTTTTAGTCCTTTTTTTTTTAGTGTGTATATTATACATTGTCATGGATCAAAAATCAAAAGTTGAAAAGCCTATCTTCTACCTCTGTTTTCTTTCTAGAAGAAACATTGTAGTCAATAATACAAGCAAATATATATACAGTAGAACCTCTGTAAGTTGACCTGCAAAGGACTGTGACAAACTGGTCAACATGTGGAGGTGGTCACCATGAGGAACTAGATCTGCTGTACTGATCACATGTATGTGGTCCAGGCGATGAAAATTATGTCAGTTTAAGGAGGTGGTCAACATAGGGAAGTGGTCATCTGTGAAGATTCTACTATGTATAAATCCTGAAAACATGGTTTGCTTGGTCAATGGAGCTTTGGGTTTGTAATTTGCTAGTTATTACTACCTTATTTTTTTTAGAGGTTGGGCAGTTTACACTTTCGTCACCAGTGTATGAGAGTGTTTCTCAGAGGCTGATCAACATGTTATGTGATCAGATATTTTTATCTTTTCAGTTTGGTAGTTAAAATGGAATCTTAGTATAATTTCAGTTTGTATCACTCATTGAATTAGTGAGGTTGAAAATTATTTTATGTATTTCAGAGCAATTTGTACTCTTTCTGTACTCTATGGTCATTACCTTTTATTCATTTTTCTCAAGTTATTGGTCTTTTTCATTTCTAGGAACTTTTTTTTATTTGAGACAGAGCCTCAAGCTGTCACCCTGTGTAGAGTGCTGTAGCATCACAGCTCACAGCAACCTCTAACTCCTAGGCTCAAGCGAGTCTCCTGCCTCCGCCTCCCAAGTAGCTGGAACTACAGGTGCCTGCCACAATGCCCGGCTATTTTTTGGTTGCAGCCATCATTGTTGTTTGGCAGGCCCAGGCTGGATTCCAACCTGCCAGCTCAGGTGTATGTGGCTGGCGCTTTAGCCGCTTGAGCCACAGGTGTTGAGCCTCTAGGAACTTTTTTCTTTCTGTGATGTGACATGTAAAAACCTTTTCTTCCAGTTTATCTTCAATGCATGATTTTAAAAAAACAGGCGTGTGATCCTGCTTTATAAACATTTTGCATATTTTAAACTGAATGCTAATGACATAAGGATTTTTTTAGTTCCTCTGTTAGTAGATAATCTGCCCCATTATAACCCTACCTTTTTTATATGAAATATTCGTGTTTGGACTTAATAAGGGTTTTATTGTGTATAAGGTTTTTAAGCATGGATATTCCTACTTTCCATGTAAAGCAATTCCAGTCAACATGTTCAGTCTATAGGTGACTTCTGAATTTTGTGAACTCATTTCCTGTTAAATATTCAGAAATTATGGTGGTTCCTTTGGGATAACATTAGGACTTGAATGAATAATGTTAGATGCAGTGTCCAGACTATCCATATTTTTATTAAGTTGAACCATGTTAAATTAGGATTTACTACATTTTTTACAGATGAAAACCTGGACTCAGTTGTTTACATGGATTGTTCTCAGGCTCTGCTTTGGTCATTAGTAATATAGCCAAGAATTACTTGAGAAATGGAGAATGGTTTTATTTGGTTGTCCTGTCCTGTTGGTCTTACTAGGAGGAAGAGTAAGCTGATGGCAGCAATGGAGGTGATAATGATCTTTCACCTCAACTCTTTGAATTAACTTTCTTCCTTTGTTTTTAATAGATCTTTTGTAGGAAACAGTAGCTCATGTGTAATAATGTATTTGTTCATAGATATTTCAAATTGGAATAATAAGAATTATTTTGAAAAGATGGGTCCTGGAAATTTTTAATTATGTAAAACAATTCAACATTTGATAGCTTTTTAAATTATAGTTGCCTACTTTAAGAAAGGTCATCTTGGGCAGTGCCTGGGGCTCAAAGGACTAGGGTGCAGGCCTCATATACTGGAGGTGGTGGGTTCAAACCCGGCCCTGGCCAAAAACTGCAAAAAAAAAAAAAAAAGAAAAGGTCATCTTGCTTTTTTTTTTTTTTTAATAGAGACAGAGTCTCACTTTATGGCCCTTTGGTAGAGTGCCGTGGCATCACACAGCTCACAGCAACCTCCAGCTCCTGGGCTTAAGTGATTCTCTTGCCTCAGCCTCCCGAGTAACTAGGACTATAGGTGCCCGCCACAACGCCCGGCTATTTTTTTGTTGCAGTTTGGCCGGGGCTGGGTTTGAACCTGCCACCCTCGGCATATGGGGCTGGCGCCCTACTCACTGAGCCACAGGCGTTGCCCTGGTCATCTTGCTTTTGTTAACATTAGTTGTATCGTTTTATGTAAGTGGCATTCTAGCTTTTAAGGAGTTGTTATATGATGCTAATTTATTTAATAAAAATTTAATATTTTTGATAATTATTAGCTTATAAGTCTGTTTTCTGTTATTTTGTGTTCTATATAGATCCTTCTCTACGTTTTACAGAGATATTTAATGTAAAGCCTCAAGATCTACACAAGTGCATTGCCAGAAGCCATATTGCACGTAACAAATTTTTACAAATTTTGCAAAGAGAAGATTATGTTACTCAAAAATATGAGGAATATATGCAGTAAGTAACACTTTGGCAGTTAGAAAACAATTTCTTTTTGAACAAATGTCATTAGCATTAACTTAAGTATAAATAATCCAATCCTACCTCAAAAATCTTTCCACTTTAAAGCCAGGTCATTTCTGAATAAAATATAGACTGTACATAGGAGAAATCAACACTCATACTATATTTTACGTATTTTTTAAATTTTATTTATTTTTGAGACAGGCTCACTCTGCCATCGGGGTAGAGTGCCATGGTGTCACAGCTAACAGCAACCTCAAATTCTTGGGTTCTAGTGATCTTCGTGTTTCAGCCTCCCAAGTGGCTGGTATGATCCCTGGCTGATTTCCTATTTTCCCTGTGTGTGTGGTGACATTTGAGACACCTTGTATTTTAAAACTAAAAGGAAAGTTTAGAGAAAAAAAGACGTTAGTTCAGAAAATTCTATTTCCTTACGCTTTTTCTTTTTTTAATATGGAAAATATGTATTTTTTTTTATAGAGACAGATCTCACTTTGTCACCCTTGGTAGAGCGCCATGGCATCACAGCTCACCACAACCTCCAGCTCTTGGGCTTAGCCAATTCTCTTGCCTCAGCCTCCTGAGTAGCTGGGACTATAGGCGCCCGCCACAATGCCCAGCAATTTTTTGTTGCAGTTTGGCTGGGACCAGGTTTGAACCAGCCACCCTTGGTATATGGGGCCAGTGCCCTACTCACTGACTCACAGGCGCTGCCCTGGAAAATGTATTTTTATGTTGTAATTATAGTGTTCATTCTATTTTTATCCTTTTTTAATTTTTTTTTTTTCTGTAATTTTTTCCACATTGTCATAGTGTGCTACTTTAAATGTCTGATAGACTGTTGAGTAGATGTTGCATTATGTAGGTATTTCTTCAAGTAGGTATTCTATTATTTCTTTAACCATTTTATACTATTTAGGTTCATCTATTCAGCAGACATTTTTGTTTGAGTTTCTTGTATGTGTTAGATATTGGTTAGGCACTGATATTACAGTATTAAATAAGGCAGACAAGGTTCTTACTCTTGAAGAATAGGTTTTGTTTAATTAAAGTAGGAAATTTTTTTTTTTTTTTTTTGAGACAGAGTCTCACTATGTCACCCTTGGTAGAGTGCTGTGGCGTCACAGCTCACAGCAACCTCCAGCTCTTGGGCTTAGGCTCTCTTGCCTCATCCTCTGGAGTAGCTAGGACTACAGACGCCTGCCACAACGCCTGGCTATTTTTGGTTGTAGTTGTCATTGTAGTTTAGTAGTCCTGGATCAGGCTCACACCCGCCAGCTTCAGTGTATGTGGCTGGCGCCCTATTCACTGAGCTACAGGCACTGAGCCAAAGTAGGAAAACTTATTTATTTATTTAGTTTGTTTTGAGACAGAGTCTTACTTTGTTGCCCTTGCCGTGGCATCATAGCTTACAGCAACTTCAAAGTTTTGGGCCCAAGCCTCAGTTTTTTCATTTTTAGTAGAGATAGGGTTCTCACTTTTGCTCAGGCTGGTGAGCTGAAGTGATCTACCCACCTTGGCCTCCCAGAGTGCTAAGGTGCTAGGGTGCTAGGATTACAGGTATGAGCCACTGCTTGCCTGGCTTTAAGGAAAACTTTTTTTGTTTTTTTTTGTAGAGACAGTCTCACTTTATCGTCCTAGGTAGAGTGCCATGCTGTCATACAGCTCACAACAACCTCCAGAACTCCTGGGCTTAGGTGATTCTCTTGCCTCTGCCTCCCGAGTACCTTGTAATACAGGCACCTGCCACAACACTCGGCTATTTTTTTGTTGCAGTTTGGCTGGGGCCGGGTTTGAACCTGCCACCCTTGGTATATGGGTCCAGTGAACTATAGGCGCCACCCAAATGCTTTGTTTTCTATTAATAGCTACAGAGTCCTTTGAAATTAACTTAAAATTGACAAGTAGTCTGATTTATAGATAACGTTTAAATTTACCCTGTAGGTATTATGAGGATAATGGAATAGTCTTACTCACCTTCATCCTTATATTCTGAGAAGGCAGGGAGTATCCTACTCTGGAAGTCCTAGTCCTAGTCCTAGTCCGTCTCAGCAGCAGCCTGTATGTTACATCAGTTGTGTGACTGTTAAAGGGAGCTTTGAGTCTTAGTTAGCTGTTGGGTGTGCCCAGAGGCCAGGAGCAAAAATATGAAAAGGAAAAATATCAAAGCAGGCTAAACTAGTTAATTGTGATGGAATTATAGCTGTCATTTTGTATGTTTGCTTGCAGGTTATCAGTTAAGCAAGTACGAAATTCAAGGTCTGAATGTATAGGACTGCAAAACCAAATAAAAAAGTAAGTGACTTTAGAGCTGGAAGGTGTCTTAGATGTTAGTTTAGCTGTCACATTTTATGGTTGAAGAAAACGTTACTCCCAGAAACATTAACTAAACTAATATATCTATAGCCAGATTATGATAGGACTACAGTTTAGTTATGACTCCTAGTTTAGTTGTACTTTAGTAAGGAGAGTGCAGTGGTGTCATTATAGCTCACTGTACCCTAACTTCTTGGGCTCAAGCAATCCTCCTGTCTCAGCCTCTTCAGTAGCTGGGACTATAGGCATTCTTCGCCATGCCTCGCTAACCTATTATGCTTTTTTTGTAGAGAAGGAGGTCTCACTACATTGCCCAGGCTAGTCTAGAACTCCTGTGCTCAAGAGATACTTTCATGTGTGTCTTTCAAAGTTTTGGGATTACAGGCATGAGCCACCATGGCTGGCCTTAAATTTTACTTTTTTATTTTATATTTTATTTTATTTTATTTTGTTTTGTTTTGTTTTGTTTTGTTTTGTGTTTTGTGTTGTGTCGTGTTGTGTTGTGTTGTGTTGTGTTTTGTTTTGTTTTTTATTTTTGAGACAGAGCCTCAAGCTGTAACCCTGGGTAGAGTGCCATGGCATCACAGCTCACAGCAACCTCCAACTCCTAGGCTGAAGTGATTCTCTTCTCTCAGCCTCCCAAGTAGCTGGGACTACAGGCACCCACCATAATGCTTGGCTATTTTTGGTTGTACTTGTTTGTTTGGTAGGCCTGGGCTGGATTCGAACCCTGCCAGCTCTGGTGTATGTGGCTAGTGCCTTAGCTGCTTGAGCTACAGACACTGAGCCTTATTTTGGTTTTTAATGGGAATGGTTGTTAGTGAGTGGGTTGGCAGATAATAAATCAGCTCTTTTTTTTTTTTTTTTTTTTTTTTTTTGTCTGAGAGACAGTGTGGTGGTGTCACAGCTCCCAGCAACCTCAACCTCTTGAGTGTAAGTGATTCTCTTGCCTTAGCCTCCCAAGTAGCTGGGACTATAGGCACCTGCCACAATACTCAGCTACTTTTCAGAGACAGAGTCTCACTGTCTTAGGCTGGTCTCCAACTGGTGAGGTCAGGCAGTCCGCCGGCCTCAGCGTCCCAGAGTGCTAGGATTACAGAGTTGGGCCACCACACCCAGCCTTAAGTCAGCTCTTTGGATATTAAATTACCATGTGTTTTTTTATGTCTAATAAGATTATTTAATTTTTACCAGAATGGAACCCTGTGATGACCAAAGTAATATACAAGAGAAAATTCAACAGGTAAGACAACTTTTGGAGGGAGAAATTTAATCTTTTTTTTTTTTTTTTGAGACAGAGCCTCAATCTGTCGCCCTGGGTAGAGTGCCGTGGCATCACAGCTCATAGCTACCTGCAACTCTTAGGCTTAAGCTATTCTCTTGCCTCAGCCTCGCAAGTAGCTGGGACCACAGGCGCCTGCCACAACGGTCGGCTATTTTTTGGTTGTAGTTGTCATTGTTGTTTGGCAGGCCCAGGCTGGATTTGAGCCTGCCAGCTCTGGTGTATGTGGCTGGTGCCTTATCCACTTTGAGCTACAGGCGCTGAGCCTTTCTTATTTTTGTGATAATGCAATGTTTGCTCAGTGTGATGCTTATATGTCTATTTGGCATATTTTTTTTTGTAGTACTGTTACTTTTTTTAACCTACTCATTATAGGTTATATGTATCTATATATGTATATAGATGTAGATATTAACAGGATGTCTGTAAGACACGAGTAGAAAGGAAAAGTTAGCTTATATTTATAAGATTAAGTATATGTAAAAATAGTTTTAAATGTGATTAATTTTATTTTTATTTTTTTTGAGACACAGTCTTGTTATGTTGCCCTTGGTAGAGCGCTGTGGCATCACAGCTCATAGCAACCTCCAATCCTTGGGCTTAAGTGATTCTCTTGCCTCAGCCTCCTAAGTAGCTGGGACTACAGGTGCCTACCACAGTGCCTGGCTCTTTTTTTGTTGCAGTTGTCATTGTTGCTTAGCTGGCCCTGGGCCGGGTTCGAACCCACCAGCCTTGGTGTATGTGGCCAGTGCCCTAACTGCTGAACTATGGGCGCTGAGTCAAAATATGATTAATTTTAAATTCTTCATACCAGAACGAGAAGTTCTCCCTCATTGTAATTTAATCAGTGGCATTACTTTATTTAAATAAGATATATTAACTGAAGGGTGATAATAAGTATGGAAGTAAAATGGCGAATCAAATAGAAGCTAGTTTGAAGAAGGAATCTGGCAAATGTAAATGATTCAAGACCTCTAGAGGTTGGTTTTGATGTCAGATAAGAGTGTTTTCTTAGGCTTGCTTTTTGTTTGGGTAATAGCTGTTTTAAGCTCTTTGTTGTGCTTCTGTGACCACCAAGCTGCTTTGAGTATTAATTTGGCTTCACAGGCAACTTTTCACTGAAAAAGGTGAGTGTCCATTTTAGGAAATATTTTTATTCAATGAATGCTCATGTGCCAAGGTCTTCTAGTTATTAGGGCTATAGCAATGAAGAAAATAGGCAAAGTCAGTTATTTCCTGGAGCTTTCAATATAGTGAATAGCAACATTCTTATTACTGAATGCAATATTTCTGATTGTCAGTTTAAAAGGTTGGCATGAAACCTATTAAAGGTTTCATAATCAGTATCTCCTTAGTTTGGTAATGTTCATTTTCTTTGAGTCCTGTCAATTATGAGTCATTGACAAAATTCTAGACTTGAAAAATCTAAAACCAAATTCTAGATTATAAATTCACCAAAGAAATGCCATCCTGTGAAACCTCTAGAATCTTCCTTTGGGGACACCTTTATCTTGCAATACAATACTTGTTTAGAGATATTTAGTGTGTTACTTGTATCATAGGAAGGCATAGATATTACAATGTATATAATTATTGTAATTTCTTCCTCTCTCCTAACTTTATAAATTCTACTGAAGCATAATATACATATGAAAAGTACACAAATCATAAGTGTATAGTTTGACAAATTTTCACAAAGTAAACACTGATGTAAGCAGTAACTAGTTTAAGGGGTACAACATTGCCAACACTTCAAAATTCTCTTTGACACAACTGTTTTCCCCTAAGGGTAAACATTATCCTCACTTCCTACACTAAAGATTAGTTTTGCCTATTTTTGAACTTTATGTAAGTGAGAGTAATTAAAATATACTCTTTTGTATCTGATTTTTTGACTCAGTGTTGTTTGTGGTATTTCTTCATGCTGCTGTGTATAGTTGTGTGTTTATTCTCATTGCTGTGTAGTGTTCTATATATATATATTTTTTAACATAGCCTTCCTGACATTTTCTTAGTTATTGTGTTAAGACATTTATATTCTACATTTAGTAAATTTCACATGTACCCTTATAAGATGCACCATAGGTGTGGTCCCATCAATTACCCTCCCTCCACCCATCTTCCCCCTCCCCTTCCTTTCCCCATATTCTTAGGTTATAATTGGTTTCATAGTAGGGCTGAGTATATTGGATACTTTTTCTTCCATTTTTGAGATATTTTGCTAAGAAGAATATGTTCCAGCTCCATCCATGTAAACATGAAAGAGGTAAACTCTTCATCTTTCTTTAAGGCTGCATAATATTGCATGGTGTACATATACCACAATTTATTGATCCGTTCGTGGGTCGATGGGCACTTGGGCTTTTTCCATGACTTAGCAGTTATGAATTGGGCTGCAATAAACATTCTGGTACAAATCTTTGTTATAATGTGATTTTTGGTCTTCTGGATACATACCTAGTAGAGGAATTGTAGGATTAAATGGCAGGTCTATTTTTAGATCTCTAAGTGTTCTCCAAACATCTTTCCAAAAGGAACGTATTAGTTTGCATTCCCACCAGCAGTGCAGAAGTGTTCCCTTTTCTCCACATCGACGCCAACATCTCTGGTTTTGGGATTTTGTGATATGGGCTAATCTTACTAGAGTTAAATGATACTTCAAAGTAGTGTTGATTTGTATTTCTCTGATGATTAAGGATGATGAGCATTTTTTCATATGTCTGTAGGCTGTGCTCCTATCTTCTTCAGAGAAGTTTCTCTTCAAGTCCCTTGCCTAGCCTGTGATGGAATCACTTGTTCTTTTCTCGCTAATACATTTGAGTTCTCTGTGGATTCTGGTTATTAAGTAGTGTCCTATTTTTAACTATGCACCAATGTACCCTTTTAACTCTAGGTGGACTTTTGAGTTGCTTTCACTTGTTTACTATTACAAATAGTTATATGGATATTTTTGTACATGAAATTTAGTGAACATAGGTTAATATATGCCTAACATTCTTTGCTTTTATAAAAGCATGTTTTTTCACATTTTCACTTTCCTGAAACCTAAATGACTTAAAATTGGTGTATAGAAGAGTTTTTCTATGACATTTTTTTGTTTGTTTTTGAGACAGTCTCACTGTTACTAGGGCTAGAGTGTTGTGGTGTCATGATAGCTCACTGCAGCCTCAAACGTTGGGCTCAAATGACCCTATTCTCAACTTTCTAGTAGTTGGGATGATAGGCATATGCTATCACGAATGGCTAATTTTTCTATTTTATCTAGAGATAGGATCTCGCTTTTGTTTAAGCTGGTCTCTAAGTTCTGGCCTCAGCTGTCTTCCTGACTTGGCCTCCAAAAGTGCTAAGATTATAAGTGTGAGCCACCATGCCTGGCCTTAAAAGTCTTTTTTATTATTTCTCCCTGTAAAATTTTCACTACGTTGATGGCATGTCAGAATATAAGGAATGCTAATTGTAGCCAGGCATGGTGGCTCACACCTGTAATCCTAGCACTCTAGGAGGTAGAGGCCAGTGGATTGCAAGAGCAAGATCCTATCTCTACAAAAAATAGAAAAAGTTAGCTGGGTGTTGTGGCATGCAGCTGTAGTCTGAGCTAGCTACTTGGGAGGCTGAGGCAAGGGGATCACTTGGGCCCAAGAGTTTGAGATTGCTGTGAGCTAGAATGCCGCAGCACTCTACCCGGGGTGATAGAGTGAGATTATGTCTCCAAATAAAAAAAAAAATTCTAATTGTATCTTAGTAGCGTATGATTTCTTAGATTTGTTTGAAAATCATAGAGAGCTAGATTCTCTTGATAAGTTCTTAGTTTTAAAGCCCCTTCAGAAATATCAGGGAGTGCTTTTTTTTTTTAATAAACTATTAAAGTGCAGTTATTTAATTTTCTCATCAGAAATCATTCTAGGATTATTCTATTTGTTACTTGGAGTGAACATTATTTATATTTACGTTTCTTTACTATATGCACAGATGATGTGTGGACTTTAACATTTTGTCTGTCTCTATTTTCAAAGGTTCGGTCTTTGTGGGCTTCAGTGAATGAAACACTTACGTTTTTGGAAAAAGAGAGAGAAGTTGTTAGTTCAGTCCTTAGTCTTGTTAACCAATATGCTTTAGATGGAACTAACGTTGTTATTAATATTCCAAGGCTCTTACTTGATGAAATTGAGAAACAAATGTGTCAGGTAAGAATTTGACATTAAGGAAGCTTTTGAAAAAACTTTCATATAATTATATGTTATTTTTCTTGCAATTGTTTTTACTACTTTCAGAATTTATTTTTGTGAGTATACCTAATAAAGCCTTCATAAAGAAGGGTACTGTTAAAGGTATGTGTATTTACATGTATCAGTTACTAGTTGTCCATACTTGTATAGTGCTGTCTTGTATAGTGTAGAGAGTATGAAGTTTTTTCATGGGAAGGTGATACTGTACTAATTCTTTATAAATTGTCAAAGAGAACAATAGCAATCTCCTGATACCTCCCAACATTTTTAAAAACAACTTCATCTGTTTTCTCTTTTATCTTGATGCTGTTAAGCATCTCTTTTAGTCTCTTCATCCTTTGTCACCTCAGTATCTCTGCTTATTTTATTTTATTTTTTTTGAGACAGAGTCTCAAGCTGTCGCCCTGGGTAGAGTGCTGTGGCATCATAGTTTACAGCAACCTCCAACTCTTGGGCTCTACTGATTCTCTTGCCTCAGCTTTTCTATTTTCAGGGTCTTACTTTTGTCTTAAGCTGGTCTCAAACCAATGAGCTCAAGCTATCCACCCGCCTCGGCCTCCCAGAGTGTTAGGATTACAGGCGTGAACCACTGCCCCCAGCTAGTGACTCTGCTTTACTGTGGTCTTGCAAATTGCTGTTATCAGTTTTTTTCACTGTTTTTTTTTTTTTTTTTTTTTTCCTAACTTTTAAAATGAACATATTCTCCATGGTTATTTTAATGTCCTCTTTTTCTTTCCCTCATTGTAAACTTATCTGTATTTTTCTTACCAATTGTATGGCTTCAACAGCCAGTTCTGCCCTTCAGCTTAAACACCATGTAGTGATTAAATATTTTCACTTGCTTATGGGATATTTCCATCTGGATCATTTATTTATTTATTTTTTTAGTAAGGATGATTAATAAAGCATCTACGGTAGGTACTAATTATAGTGTAAGAGATACAAAGATAAAATATTCTTGCGACTCTGAAGAGTTTTCACTTTTTATTTATTTATTTAGAGATAGGGTCTTGCTTTGTTGCCCATTGCTGGAGCTATGGCGTGATCATACCTCACTGTAGTCTCCATCTCTTAGGCTCAAGCGATTCTTTGGCCTCACCTTCCTGAGTAGCTAGGACTACAGGCATGTGCTACTACACCTGGCTAATTTTTAAATTTTTTATAGGAAAGAGGTTTCATTATCTTGCTCAGGTTGGTCTGGAACTCCTGACCTCAAGTGATCCTCTTGCCTTGGCCTCCCAAAGTGCTGAGATTACAGGCATGAGCAACTGCACCCAGCCAGCTTTCACTTGAATAGGTAACATGATAGGCATATGAAAATAAGAGTACAGAAAACTCAAGAACTGTAAACTCAGATTCCTATAGGGCCTAAGCAAGTAATAAATATAAATGAAACATGGTAATTATATGTAGTGGTAGGGAGAAAGTAGGTGATGAGATCTTTGGAGGAAATTACTATAGTTTGTTTGTTTGAGACAGAGTCTCACTCTGTTGCTTAGGTGAGTGCAGTGGTGTCATCACAGCTCACATCAACTTCCAGCTCCTGGACTCGTGATCCTACTGCCTTAGGGTCCTGAATAGCTGGGATTACAGGTGTGTGCTACCACACTTGGCTAATTTTCAATTTTTTATAGAGACAGAATGTTGCTCTTGGTCAGGCTGGTCTCAGATTCCTGATCGCAAGCCTGTACTTCCACCTCAGTCTCCCAGAGCACTATAGGATTATAGGTGTGAGCCACTATGCTGGGCTTACTATAGTAATTTTTTGGTGAAATCTATGGCTTTCAAATATTGGCAACTGATTCAGATAATTTAAAAATACTGCAACTGTGCAGGCCAAATACACATGTTGAAGTGTGGATGTACCCGTTAGGGCTCATTGATTTATAACTTTTTTTTTTTTTTTTTTTTTTTTTTTGAGTCAGAGTCTCACTTGGTTGCCTTGGCTGGAGGGCCATGGCATCACAGCTCACAGCAACCTTAAACTCTTGGGCTCAAGGGACCCTCTTGCCTCAGCCTCCCAGGTAGTTGGGACTACAGGCCCCTGCCACAACGCTTGACTAGGTTTTCTATTTTTAGTAGAGATGGGGTCTCACTCTTGCTCAGGCTGGTCTTAAACTCCCGAGCTCAAGCAGTCTGCCACCCCGGCTTCTCAAAGTGCTAGGATTACAGACATGAGCCACCTCGCCCAGCTCTGTAACTTTTATTAATAAGAGAATTTATGATCTTTCCCCCAAATTTGCTCTTTCTACTCAGTCTTTATTTTTCTTTCCATCTATTTACACTTCTTATATTCTAGTTTGCAACCTATTGCATAATGTAAAAATGTGTCATGCTAATTCTTCCACAATAGTTTTTACTGAACCAAAATTATTTCTGTGGTTTTATGTTTAAGGATTTTTGATTATTTTTTCCTATTCTTTAAAGTAAACTTTTTATGCAATAGAAACATAAATACATTTATGTAACCATTTGTTATGTTAAGAACCTATAGTTTACCACTTTTCCCCCCTTCTGACTCCTTAGTTGCACATGGGAAATGTTTATGAGGCTGGAAAATTGAACCTCGTAACAGTTATTCAGTTATTAAATGAAGTCTTGAAAGTAATGAATTATGAACGTTGTCAGGCTGACCAAGCAAGGTTGACAATAGACCTTCACAACCTTGAAAAAGAGACCACATTTCAGAGGGGAAGATTATCACATCTGAAGCAAATGAGGTACACTAGAAAGATCTTCTGTGATTTTACTGTGGGAGGAGGAGGGTAGTTTTCTCAGCAAGACTCTTATGTGATAAACAACTCTAAGCTTTGTCAAATAAGTGTGAGAATTTTACTAGTACTGAAAACTTTATGTAATCTTGGAGAGACATATGAAGTAGAAAGGAAAATTAATGTAATAAATGATTTGCCCCGCATGATAATTCTTTATGAAATAATTTGATCTTTTCTTTAGTTTTTCTTTCTTTGGGTCCAAAAATGGTGCTTCAGAAAAGTTTTTTATTTGAGCAAAAAGAGTGGGAAATATGGGTTGTTTTTAGGAATGGACAGAGAGTGGAAGTAAAATTCTGACTAAAGTTTAGAGTCAGGAAAGAAATTGTATTTTAAAGATATAGTAACAGATGTATGATTGCTTTTGTTTTTTTTTTTTTTTTTTTTTTAATTATTAATATTATTATTATTATTATTATATATAAAAATGTTCAACATAGATGTTGCCCAAACCATAACCCTACAAACACCCAAATATTATTTCTTTTTGGTTTACGATGATAAAAAGTATT
>CAUYPK010051509.1:0-19398 GCA_963574355.1 Loris lydekkerianus | reverse complement strand
CACTTGGGCGTCTTCCATGACTTAGCAATTATGAATTGGGCTGCAATAAACATTCTGGTACAGATGTCTTTGTTATATTGTGACTTTTGGTCTTCTGGGTATAAACCTAGAAGAGGAATTATAGGATCGAAAGGCAGGTCTAACTATCCATTTCTTATTCTCAGAGGTAACTTGTTTCTTGTGTTATTTCAGAGATGTTCCAAGCACACATTTAAGCTTATGTGTGTGTCATTGTATGTGTTTGGGTGTGTGTGTGTTTGTCCAGCCATTTAAAAGTCACATACAATGCATTACATATACGAGAGGTCAGAGACCAAAAATGAAAGATTATTTCGAAATGTGAATGAAAGGTTCTCTGAGGCCAACAGCAGCCTGTATTCCCATCCCAGCGTGGATGAGCTGAGCTGGAGAAGGAAGTCAGCACGTGGGTTAAGGTGGATGGAAATTTAAAGGGTCGGAAGGGCAGGGGTTGGCACGTTCCCTCTTTCCTGGTTGGGACAGTCTGTGCGTTCGTTTCTTCCTGGGCAGGTCGGTTCTATTTGGGAGGGTTCTACCATTTAACTCTATCAATAAATTATACACATTACATGTAGAACTACCTAATTTTAAAAATAGCTATGTAGTATTCCAATTACAGTCACGCAATGCTTAGCGTCCTGAGAAATGCATTGTTAGGTGATTCCGTCCTTGTGTGAACATAGAGTGTGCTTACACAAGCCGTGGTTTAGCTTACTGCTCCTAGTTTATTGAACACTGCAAGTAATAATAACACAAGCAAGCATTAGTGTATCCAAATGTATCTAAACATAGAAAAAGTAGAGTGGAAAAATGGCATCACAATCTTATGGGACCACCATTGTATTTGCAGTTCTTCGTAGACCCAAATGTCATCATGCTGTGTGTAAACTGCACTCAATAGTTTCTTTCTTTCTTTCTTTCTTTTTTTTTTTTGAGACAGAATTCTATTATGTTGCCCTTGGTAGAGTGTTGTACGTGGAGTCACAGCTCACAGCAACCTCCAATTCTTGGGGTTAAGTGACTCTCTTGCTTCGTCTCCCAAGTAGCTGGGACTACAGGCACCCGCCACAATGCCTGGCTATTTTTTGGTTGTAGTTGTCATTGTTATCTGGCAGGCCCGGGTTGGGTTCGAACCCACCAGCTCCCTGTATGTGGCCAGCGCCCTGAGCCTGCAATAATTTTTTTTTTTTTTTTAACAGTTCTTTGGCCAGACATTTTGTTGTTTCCAGTGAAAATCTTTGTACTGGGCGGAGCCTATGGTTCAAGGAGTAGGGCACCGGCCCCATATACTGGAGGTGATGGGTTCAAACCTAGCCCTGGCCAAAAACTGCAAAAATTAAAAAAAAAAAAAAAAAAAAAAAATATATATATATATGAATAAATAAAAAATAAAAGAAAATCTTTGTACAAACATAATTTGGTAAGAGTATGGACATGACTGAGGTTAAATTTTTAAATAGGTATTGGCAGGCCAAAGAGAATATGCATTAGATGTTTTTGATGTATATATTTCCAAATAGCTTCTCCAAAAAGAGTTGTATAAATTTATATATTGGCTGGGTGTCTGTTGCTTAGTGGTTAGGGCACCAGCCACGTGCTCTGGGGTTGGTGGGTTCAAGCTTGGCTCAGGCCTGCTAAACAAAAAAAAAAAAAAAAAAGAAAGAAAAGAAAAAAGGCCAGGTGTTGTGGCAGGTGCCTACAGTCTCAGAAACTAGGGAGGCTGAGGCAAGAGAATGGCTTGAGCCCAAGAGTTTCAGGTTGCTGTGAGCTATGATGCCATGGCAGTCTACCGAGGGTGACAAAGTGAGATTTTGCTTCAATAAAAAAATAAATAAATCTATATGTCCATCAACAATATATAAAAGTTTCAGTGTCCCCATTTTTTCACCAACATGGTATATCATCAGATTTTGTGGTATTTGTTGATACCGAAAATGATAGTGGCATTTCTTTGTAGTTTTAATTTTTGTTTTCTTATTTTAAGTAAAACTGTTTTCTTTTTGTTTTCTTATTTTAAGTAAAAAAGTTTTTATGTATGTAATGATCTTTGTGTGAACCGTTTACACTTTACTCATTTTTGGTGATCGGTCTTTTTCTTAGTGATCTTAGGCATTTTTAGATATTAATAATTTCATAGGTCATTGTTTACATTTATTGCAAATATTTTTCTTATATTTTATCATTTCTTTCATTTCATTGATATATTACTTTGTCTCCCTGACTGAGATTATTTTCAAAAATTTTCAATGTTTTCTATAATACTTATAATTTTATGGTTTCTTTTTTTTTTTTTTTAACACTTAAGTCTCTGATTCATTCAGAATTTATTTATTTTGGTGTGTAAAATAAGGTAGGAATCCCTTATTTTTAATTTTTATTTCATTTTTTAGATGGATACTCCATTTTTCACAACTTTATTAGTTAATCTGTCTTTTCCTTGGTTATTAGAAAGTCTACTTTTACTGTATACTAAATTCTTGCATAAATTTAGGTTTTTAAAAATCTTTTATGTTCCATTGATGATGCCAAGCAAGTCTGACAACTCTTAATGTATTTAAAAAAAAAAGGTTTAGAATTTAATGTAAAAACAGTATTTCTTATCATTTTAGACAACTAATATAATCAAAATTTAAAGGATTTGATTTTTTTGATTTCTTACTATTTCCCAAACATTTTTGATTGTATTCAATATTTTCAAACCACCCTTTAGTAAAAAATGCCTTTATTTTGATTGTGTTAGTGAAAATTGTGGGTTACCTATGAATATTATACCTGAAAACAAACTATTTCAAATTTGTTTTAGTAACTCTCTTCCTTGTTTGCGATTTTGTTAAATATTGAAATACATATTTATGTAAAATTACTCTTGTCAGTGTTACTGTGTGTCTGTACTTTATTGTTGAAGCCGAAACTTTCAAATATGTCTCCATTTACTCCTTTTTTTTTGTTCTAGTAAAACATTTCAAAAATTATTGTAAAATACACCTAACATAAAATTTACCCTTTTAGTCATTTTTAAGTGCATATAGTTCAGTCACACTACACACATTCATTGTGCAACCATTACCACTATTTACTTTTTAATATCAATTTTAAAATTGTCTTTTGAAGGACAGATAAGCTTTAAGTGGTATGTCAGTCCTTGAGAAATACAATCTGGTCAGCAATTGGCAGCCGCCATGTGGAGTGTCTCTCTGGAACACAAATGCGGTCTATAAAAGGAATTTGTTTTTTGGCTCTAAATGCCAATACATTAAATCTGGTCATTTAGAAGTTGATCTGAAAGCTGGTTCTTCAACTCTCAGATTCAGCATGAGCTCAGAGACCAAGCTGTGGTCTCATCCTCTCCTAATTGTTAGGACAATGGGACTCACCAGTATCCTCCACTCTGCAGCCTTAGCCTTTGTGAAATTGTCCGAGGCCCCAAACTTTTTATTTTTCTGGCCAGGTTCTTTTAATGTTATTTAGAACAATGGAAAAATGCCTCTTTCACTCCTCCTGAATGCTCATCCCTGCCCCCGTCCCTCCTTGCTGCACGTGTCACTCCTCCCAGATGAGCCAATTAATTTGGGAATAGCTCTTGCTTTCTTTTCTTTTGCATCGCAGACATGTGTCCGCAGAGCTCCGAGTGAAAAGGCAGCACGCCAGATTGCAGTGCTCTGTCACATAAAAGGTGTATCCTGGCCACACTCTACGGGCACTTTGCAAAACGGAGTGTTTTTCTTCTGTCTCCTGGGGACATGTGTTAATGATGGGGGCAGAGGACAGGCAGTTACAGCTCTCAGGTGGTGGGTGGGAGCCAGATTGAGCACAGCTGTGTGGTTTTTTCCTGACAAAATCCTGACCCTCTGCACGTTGAAGAGGCTGCTTTTCAGGAGATTGCTGTGACAGTGGAAAATGTGCCGTTTTCCTGTCGCTATTGCACCCCATTTTGCGTATTCTTTTTGGCTATACTTATTTGCATAACTCGTCTCACAAAAATTAAAAATTGACATCTCATTATGGAAAATTATAGGACACGGCAGATGATATGTTACTAGAATTAATCTTTGTATGAGAAAGGAATGAAGATTCTCCCTCTCTCCACTTTCTCTCCATCACGCTGAGAGAAGCGGGGAGGAAAAAGAAATTCGAATGAGCACCGATTCAGCCAATGGAAGTTACCAAGTGCAAGAAACAAGGTCAGTGCCTTTCCATCCGCCCCGCCCCAGAAACTACATTGATCACTTTTTCTCCTCTATAAAATAAGATTAATAATAGTATGTGTGGGGGGATACCAAGCCCCCTGGGGGAGAGGCTCTTTTACAACTGGAACTTTCCCTTTGAAGTGAGAACAATGTAATCTAAAAATTTGTACCCTTGTATTAATTTGAAATAAATAAAAAGAATAATAATAGTATCTTCTTCCTAGGGTTGTGGTGAGGATTAAACAAGTCAGCAGTGCTCACAACAGTGCCAGGAACAGAATAATCTAAGTGCTAGCTGTTGTAGATACTGTAATTATTACCTCGTTTCTTTGTTTCTGAATATATTTGGAGACATGGGCATTTTTGATAAACTCTGTTCTATCTTCTGTTGGAACATTGCTTCCACTTATTATTATTCACGTTTGTTTTAGTAACGCTCTTCCTTGTTTGCAGTTTTGTTATTTAATATTAAATACATATTTATCATATGCATTATTGAAAAAATATATATCTATATTTTTGAGACAAGAGTCTCAAGCTGTCACCCTGGGTAGAGTGCCATGGCGTCACAGCTCACAGCAACCTCAAACTCTTGGGCTCAAGCAATCCTCTTGCCTCAGCCTCCCAAGTAGCTGGGACTACAAGCGCCTGCCACAATGCCCAACTATTTTTTAGTTATAGTTGTCATTGTTGTTTGGCGGGCCCGGGCTGGATTTGAACCCGCCAGCTCAGGTGTATGTGGCTGACACCTTAGCTGCTTGTGCCACAGGCACTGAACCTCTTGGATGATTCTTAATTTTACCTCCTTAGCCTTTTACCTCTGCGTGTTTTCCTTTCTTTATTCCCCTTCTCTTCCTTTCCTAATACAATTTTCTTACTTACAACTGGCTTTTCTTATGGCTATCAGGAAATGTGATTGGGAGGCTGAAAGCCCACAGCACAAAGGGAGGAGCTTAGAGGTCTTCTGCCCCCACCCCAAGAACATATACCTAACGTGCACATTGTGAGGGGGTATAACATGCACCCTGGGTAAGGGGCTCTTCTGCAAATTGAATTTTATCCTGGAAGTGAGAACAATGTAACCTAAATATTGTACCCTCGTATTAATTTAAATAAAGTTTAAATTAGAAAATAATAATAATGTGTCAATTCAAAATAAAAAAGTAAACAAATACAAAAGAAGAAAAGCAAAGACAAATAAGAAGGGCAGAAGGTCACAGCAAAAGCAAGTGCAATGAGCCTGAGGTGGGAAAACCTGGCTTGTTGGAGGAACCAGAGGCCACAGGGCTCAGAGAACAGAGGGAGAGGGACAGCAGAGAAGGGTGAGACTTGAGCCACACCCAAGGCCAGCAGAGCCTGCCCTGCAGTCTGAGGAGCTCCTCGCCTAATAGACCACCACTGTGGCCCCTCACAGGACCTTACACAGAGAGATCTCTCTGCGGAAAAAACCTGCCCCTTTCTGCACAGCCTGGCTTTATACTGTCACCACACTCAGGAAGAGACTCTGTGCCCACCTTCTCCTGTCCAAAGGACCAGGTCCTCAGGCCAGCCCCAACTTCCCAGCTTTCACCTCCAAAGAAAGAGCAACCTTGGGAATCCTTCTCAGGCTGACACACTGCCGAGCTCCATGCCAGTGCAGGGAGTCTGGCCACCAAGGCATCCAAACCCCACTCAGTCTCAAACCCAGGTAGGTGGTCTGAGCTTCATATGCCCCCATTTGGGGGAAATCACTTCCCACAGGGAGCAGGAGCTTCTGTGTGTGTGAGCTACATGGGAAGGTGAGTGACTGCGTCTTTCTGTGTTCAGTTAACCCTGTGTACTATGATTCTTAATGACGAAGGTCCCTTTTCTGGGACGAAGGTAGTGGAGACCCCAAGGACAAAGATGCTTGTGTTACTTTTCTAGTATTATTTCACTTTACTATTATATGCCTATCAGACTTCCAAAGTCAAATACAGTCTTCTCCAATATTTCAAGATTTATTTCTGCAAAAATATTAAGAGCTTGGAAAAAAGAGAAAAAAAATACTCTCCATGAAACTTGCAGTTTAGGAATCATTCAGCATTATTTAAAGACCAGTTCAAGGATTTCTCTTTCAAGCATCCTAAATGACCAAGTCTAAGGAAAATGGCAGCTTCTGCTCATTTGTGGAATTAGTAATCTTTAACAAGAATCCCTTAAAAATGAATAATGTTCTCAAATAGTACAACCAGACATCCTGGGCACCATGGTGAACGGGATATTTTAAGTATGTGAAAGACACTTGATTCTGTCAGACACCAAACTGCTGACTAGACGCATCTCACAGTCTCAACACTAAATAGTTATGTTCCTTTCAGTGATGTCATACTTTTGCAAAGAGATTTTGACAGCTGCTTTGATAAAATCATCAGATAAAAGTGAGTGTGGAACAGGAAATGAAGGTGAATGTGTCTAATCTGATTCCAAAATTTAAGAAGTTGTTCAGGGTGGCCGGGTGAGGTGGCTCACACCTGTAATCCAGCACTCTGGGAGGCTGAGGTAGACGGACAGCTTGATCTCATGAGTTCGAGAACAGCCTAAGCAAAAGTGAGACTTCATCTCTACTAAAACTAGAAAAACTGAGGCAAGAGGATTGCTTGAGCCCAAGAGTTGGAGGTTGCTGGGAGCTATGACGCCACGGCACTGTACCCGAGGGAACAGCTTGAGAATCCGTCTCAAAAAAAAAAAGAAAGAAGAAGTTGTTCAAGGCCCAACAGGAACGTGCATCTTATTATTAATTGTGGTTATTTAAAAATAAAATAATAAATTTTTCTTGCAATTTATGTGTATAATGATTTCCAAATGACTACTGAATAACTGAATACTATTACTGGAACCTACCTACTTAGCAAACAAAACTGAGACAGTCAGGTCACGGTGAACTGAGAAAGTTTGGAGATCTCTGTCCTACTTTGATCTTGAAATGAAATGTCAGTTTTATGTAGTATTTACCTTATTTTATAATGCATATTATTAATAATATTACTAAGACATCATACTGTGTATGCAGATTATTCTACATGTCTTATTCTGTTTTGTGCTGCTATAACACACCTGAAGATAGGCAATTTATAAAGAACAGAAATGTATTGGCTCATAGCTTTGAAGGCTGGGAAGTTTAAGAACAGAGTATTGATATCTGGTGAGGTCCTTCTTGCTGGATCATCCCAAGACCAAAAGTGAGAAGCAAGTAAGGGCAGGAGAGAAAGAGATCAAACATTCAAGAGAGTGGGGCCCCCATGACCTTAAACACCTCCCATTAGGCTCCACCTCCCAACACTGTTGCACTGGGGATTCAGTTTCCAACGCATGCTTCTTGGGGGACACATTTACAGCATTATTTTAATTGTTCCATGGTATTCCGTTATGTCAATAACTCATAAATATACTTTTCTTTTTTTGAGACAGATTTGAGACAGACTATGTCGCCCTGGGTAGAGTGCTCTGGCATCACAGCTCACAGCCACCTCAAACTCCTGGGCTTAAGCCATTCTCTTGGCTCAGCCTCCCAAGTAGCTGGAACTACTGGTGCCTGCCACAACGCCTGACTATTTTTTTGTTGCAATTATCATTGTTGTTTAGCAGGCCCAGGCCTATAGGCTGGCGCCATAAGCACTGTGCTATGGGCACCCAGCCTCATAAATACATTTTATACTGGAGGTTCTCAATTTTAGCTGCATATCACAATTACCTGTCCAGAGCCTACCCCAGACTAGCTAATTCTGAATTTGGGCATGAGACCCAACATCAGGATTTTTTTTAAGCCTCCCTGAATGATTCTAATGTAAAGGGACAGAATTGAAAACCAGTGATTTAGGCTTGGCGCCTGTAGCTCAGTGGCTAGAGTGCCAGCCACATACACAGGCCTGCCAAACAACAATGACAACCACAACCAAAAAACAGCCGGGTGTTGTGGCGGGCACCTGTAGTTCCCTACTTGGGAAGCTGAAGCAAGACAATCGCTTAAACACAGGAGTTGGAGTTTGTTATGAGCTGTACCAAGGGTGACAAAGTGAGACTCTGTCTCAAAAAAAAAAAACAGTGATTTAACCAATGATTAATTAGACACTTGAATTTTTCCAATTTGAGGTTTAAGGCACACTTCATATTGGCAAAACGAATCATCCACACAGAAAATACAATATCCTTCAGCTTTAAAAACTCAACCATGGGCCAGGTGCAGTGGCCGATGCCTGTAATCCTAGCACTATGGGAAGACAAGGCAGGTGGTTTGCTTGAGCTCAGGAGTTGAAGACCAGCCTGAGCAAGAGTGAGACCCTTGCTAATAAAAATAGAAAAACTAGCCCAATGTTGTAGCGGGAGCCGGTAGTCCCAGCTACTCTCGAAGACTGAGGCAGAAGGATCACCTGAGCCCAAGAGTTAGAGGTTGCTGTGAGCTATGATGCTATGGCACTCTAGCCTGAGGCAACCGAATGAAATTCTGTCTCAAAAAATAAGCAAATAAAAACTCAACTATGTAGTACCTTAAGACCCACCATTACCTTATAGAGACTCTCTGTGCCTCTGGCAGGGAATATTTTTCAACTTCTTCCTATGACTTTGTTTATTTTCAAGTACAAATATCTAAACTAGAAGAATCCTACCTGTAGATTTCAGATTCTTGATGTCCAACATGTGCAAAACCTAGAAAAACTGCTTCATATTTTTGTCATTAAACATATAAGGGTCAAAGGACGATCAAGTGGGAACACACATTTGCTATCTCAGCTTTTGCTTTGACAACCTGGACACCGGCAGTAGTCTCTTAGGTTCTGTAAGAAAAAGAAAAGAGGGAAGAAAGGAAAGGAAAGACCCAAACCTTTGCCAACTCGCCCCATACTGTGCGAGATGCTTTCACAATTATTAGTTCTAAATTCCATGCCCATAAAGTCAGACATAGTCTCTCTGACATTCAACACGATGAGCAAGGCCAGATTTTTTAAAAGCTTTTTAAAGCCTAAAGCTTTGAACATGAATTAATTTGCCCTCTAAATCCGGGTCTCTCTTAAACAAATGATGTTAATGCTCGGGAGGGTTATGAGATCAAGTTCTCTGTGTACAGTTAAGTTCCTCGCCCTGCCTCAATTCCAAAATAAATGTCCAGGTATCTTGCCTTTAACTCCGCTTAAGCGGAGATTGCTTTTTCCCAACTTCTTCTTTCCCGCGTGTGGGACTACACAGTGGAACAGATACAAACACCCACGGGCGACTCCTGTGGGACTTCAAACTGACAGCAGATCCTAGGTGAGTTACAGAAGGGGTGTCGCTTGGCAGCTTACGTGCCCACAAGATTTGTTTTTATACTCTGAACTTGTATGGAGGGAGAATTAGTTAAAGGAGCTAGAAATGTTTGCCCTTTAAAAATCGGACATGACTGACTTTTTCATACATTTGAAAGGCTGTGACGCTAAAGAGAAAATAACCTCACTCTATGTATGTCCCGAGGGGAGGGGTAGGACGTGGAGGTGGCAGGAAAGTGATGTGATCAATTATAATCCTTCCCCAAGGGGAGGGGCTGCCTGGCGAGATGATGCATTTCCCCCCCCCCCAGTCAGGAGAAACGTTCATGGGAAGCTGGAAGACCATCAGTCAGGGAGGCCGCACCTGCCATGTCTGCTGAAACTGAAAGGGTGAAATAAACCAACGGTGCCCAAATACATGTCCTGGTCTGGCAGAGTTTCTACTGATTCGTAACATCAACAACAACAACAACAAAAAAAACTAAAAGAAACATCTTAAATTTTTCCTAGACCATACTTTATTGAATATAAAGGAATGCTCTGAATACTCAGATAACTCAAAAGTAATCCTTTTTTTTTTTTTTTTTTGAGACAGAGTCTTACTTTGTCACCCTTGGTAGAGTGCTATGGCATCATAGCTCACAGCAACCTCAAACTCTTGGGTGCAAGTGATCCTCTTGCCTCAGCCTCCCGAGTAGCTGGGACTACAGGCGCCCACCACAACACCTGGCTATTGTTAGAGACAAGATCTCGCTCTAGCTCAGGCTGGTCTCGAACACCTGAGCTCAGGCAATCCACCTGCCTGGGCTTCCCAGAGTGCTGGGATTACAAGTGGGAGCCACCTCAACTGAGCCCCTCCTTTTTCATTGTTAGAGTCTCCCCTCTTTTATGAAATGGTGGCAGCAGGAAATGATGATAGCTGTTGCTTTTGTAATAAACTGACTTGGCAAAAGAAAAAATAGCACCACCATGCTGACTACCCCATTATTTTTCTGTGTCAGTGGTTCATAGAGTTTAAATTGGGGAACTACTAGGTTAAATGAACTCGAAGTCCATCTAGCTGTTGAAGCCAAAAACATGGAGGTTAGGCTAGGGTGGCTCACTGAGGCAGGAAGATCCCTGGAGCTCAGGAGTTCTAGACTAGCCTAAGCAACTACTAAAAGTAGAAAACTTAGCCAGACGTGATGGACACCTGTAACTTGGGAGCAACTTGGGAGGCTGAGGCAAGAGGATTTCTTTAACTGAAGAGTTTGAGGTTGCAATTAGCTAGGCTAATGCCTCCGCCCTCTAGCCTGGGCAACAGGGTAAGACTGTCTCAAAAAACATATAAAATAGGCTCGGTGCCCAAAGCTCAGTGAGTATGGTGCCAGTCACACACACCAAGGCTGGCAGGTTGGAGCCCGGCCCAGGCTGCTAAACAATGACAACTGTAACCAAAAAAATAGGCAGGTGGCTCGGAGCCTGTAGCTCAAGCGGTTAAGGCACCAGCCACATACACCAGAGCTGGTGGGTTCAAATCCAGCCCAGGCCTGCCAAATGACAATGACAACTACAACCAAAAAATAGCCAGGCGTTGTGGCAGGCACCTGTAGTCCCAGCTACTTGGAAGGTTGAGGCAAGAGAATCGCTTAAGCCCTGGAGTTGGAGGTTGCTGTGAGCTGTGACGCCATGGCCCTCTTCCGAGGGTGACATAATATAATAAAACTGTCTCTCACATACATATTTATGTACATATATGTGACAAGTTCCCAACCCCTCTCCCTGTTGCCACTCCCTGCCCCTCACTTCAATCCATTCTCTCATCATCAAGTAGAGCAATTACAAATGCAAATTAGGTCATGACCCACCAAGGGCTTCCCAGTCCACCTAGAAGAAAACCCAGCCTGGCAGCAGGTCTCACAAGACCTTGCGCCTGCCTCCCTTTCCAGCCTCAGTTTGCCCTTTCATCCATACAGCCTTTCATCCTTCCAACATCAACCTGGTTTCTGCCTTAGGACGTGGCCCTGGTGTTCCTCCTGGTTTGAATGCTCTTCCCCCAGACTGTCTCAGGGTTGATTCCTCCTCCTCCTCCTCACCATTCAGAGTGCCTCAGATATTAGCTCCTTAGGGAAATCTTAGCATACCACATGATCACGATCAAGGGCAGCCCCCATCCCAGTCCCTTTTTTATTATTTTATTTCTTTATTTTTGTGTTATTTTTATTTTTATTTTATTTTATTTTATATTTCCTTTTATTTGAGACAGAGTCTCATCTATTGCCCTGGGTAGAGTGATGTGGTGTCATAGCTCACAGCAACTTCAAACTCTTGGACTCAAATGATCCTCTTGCCTCAGCCTCCTGAGTAGCTGGGACTACAGGGGTCCACCAAAACATTCAGCTAGTTTTTCTGTTTTTAGTGGAGACAGGGTCTCACTTTTGCTCAGGCTGGTCTCTAACTCTTGGGCTCAGGTGATCCACCCAGCTCCAAAGTGCTAGAATTACAGGTGTGAACCACTACACCATCCTGCCCCCTTTTTTTTTTTAAAGAGACAGGTCTGGCTATGTTGCCCAGGACAGCGTGCAGTGACTATCCACAGGTAAGATTCCACCACAGATTACTACAGGAGTTTTGACCTACTCTGTTTCCAACCTAGGCATGCTCACCCCTCTTTAGGCAACCTCGGGCGGGAGGTCTCCTAACCCCAGAAGTTCACTAAACTAATGCGACCTTAGTGCAGACACCCAGAACTCCTGGGCTCAAGTGATCCTCCAACCTCAGCCTCCCGAGTAGAGTGACCAACTACAGGAAGGAGACACTAAGTTCCCCTGCCCTATCCCTCTTCATTTTGTTTGTTGTTTTTGATTTTGTTTTAGAGTGCTATGGCGTCAGCCTAGCTCACTGCAACCTCCAACTCCTGGGTTCAAGTGGCCCTCCTACCTCAGCCTCCCAAGTAGCTAGGACTACAAGTGCCTGCCACAATGCCCAGCTAATTTTTTCTATTTATAGTAGAGACAAGGCCTCACTCTGCTGAAGTTGGTCTTGAATTCCAAGTGATCCTCCTCCAGCCTTGGCCTCCCAAAGTGTTAGGCTTACAGGCATGACCCACCGCGCCTGGCCCTCTTTTGTTTTCTTATGGCATACATTTATAGTTAAAATTGTCTTTATTTGTTTACAAGTTTCTTCCCTGTGTTCCCTCTAGAAGGAAAACTCAAGGAGAGGGCTGCATCTGTGTGCTCACCTCTGCATTCCTAGCAAAGTGGGCAGCACCTGGACTTGCACAAGTGCAGAAAGAACCTTCTACTCTCACACTCCAGGACTCATTTCCCCTTCCAAAATATCTTTCTATAAGCACCTAAAGAAAACATAACTGTATTTTTTTTTTTTTTAAGAAAAGAAAGTAATGTAATATTTAGCTCTGATCCAAATCAAAATATAATGTGTAGTAATGTTGTTCTGTTTTATAGAGACATGGGGATTATGGTATATTTTACCTCTAAGAATAAGTGTATAAATAAGTACACTTTTTTTTTTTTTTTTACCTTTTTTACACCTTTATCTCTAACAATAAGTGTATAATAAATATGTACTTCAGGCTTGGCACCTGTGGCTCAAGCAGCTAGGGTGCCAGCCACATACACTGGAGCTGGCGGGTTCAAATCCAGCCCGGGCCCGCCAAACAGTGACAACTATAACTAAAAAATAGTTGGGCGTTGTGGCAGGCGCCTGTAGTCCCAGCTACTTGGGAGGCTGATGCAAGAGGATTGCTTGAGCCCAAGAGTTTGAGGTTGCTGTGAGCTGTGACGCCATGGCACTCCACCCAGGGTGACAGCTTAAGACTGTCTCAAAAATATAGATACATATTTTTTCGATAATACATATGATAAATATGTATTCAATATTAAATAACAAAACTGCAAACAAGGAAGAGCATTACTAAAACAAACATGAATAATAATAAGTGGAAGCAATGTTCTAACAGAAGATAGAACAGAGTTTATCAAAAATGCCCATGTCTCCAAATATATTCAGAAACAGACTAAGAAATGAGGTAATAATTACAGTATCTACAATAGCTAGCACTTAGATTATTCTGTTCCTGGCACTGTTGTGAGCACTGCTAACTTGTTTAATCCTCACCACAACCCTAGGAAGAAGATACTATTATTATTCTTTTTATTTATTTCAAATTAATACAAGGGTACAAATTTTTGTACACATACACCTGAGCTGGCGGGTTTGAATCCAGCCCGGGCCTGCCAAACAACAATGACGGCTGCAACCAAAAAATAGCCGGGTGTTGTGGCGGGCACCTGTAGTCCCAGCTTCTTGGGAGGCAGAGGCAGGAGAATCACTTGAGCCCAGGAGTTGGAGGTTGCTGTGAGCTGTGATGCTACAGCACTCTAACCAGGGTGACAGCTTGAGGCTCTCTCTCTCACAAAAAAAAAAAAAAAAAAAAAAAATCATCCAAGAACAAAATAAAAACAAAGAATATAACTAAGGAATGAAAGTTCAAGACAGGTAAAAGAGTAAGACATTTTGAAAATGTGAGGTGATATAAAAGATTTAAAATAAAAGATGTGAAAAACTAGAACTACTGAAATGAAAAGATAAGTATGAAAGCAAGAAGGAGATAAAATACGTTAAAAATAAAGCCAGTGAGTTGAGAATGAGAACAGTTTTTTTTCTTCAAAGTGTCAAAATATATGGCTCAGTGCCTGTACACAGTGGTTAGGGCACTGGTTTACATGCACTGAGGCTGGTGGCGTTCGAGCCCGGCTCGGCCAGCTAAACTGCAACAAAAAAATAGCTGGGCGTTGTGGTGAGTTTGAGGTTGCCGTGAGCTGTGACGCTACGGCACTCTACCCAGGGCTACATAGTGAGACTCTGTCTCAAAAAAAAAAAAGTATCAAAATATAGAAAAGAAACTTTAAAAAGTCCTCAAAAGAGAAAAAAATAAGAATTTAAAGTAACAGAAAAGAAAGCTAAGGTAGGTGCAATAAATCTAAAACCATTAGTAGCAGCTGAAATGTGAAGGATGCTGAGCTTTTACTTCTGGGGCAAAAGGCCCCTGAAACAGCCACCTAAGGGCTGGCCAGCTGTCCCCAGGGCTAATCAGGGGTTCTAAAGTCTAAAGAAAGGCTTTGAAAACTAGGTGACAAACTCAGCAAGCATTCACTGGGCAAAATCTGGGAGCTGTCAAATGTTTGCCAAGGAAGTCATTGTGTTTAAGAAGTATAAACTTGGCACCTGTGGCTCAAGGAATAGGGCGTCAGCCCCATATACTGGAGGAGCCAGATTCAAACCCTACCCTGGTCAAAAAAACTGTAAAAAAAAAGAAAAGAAATATAAATTTGAGAATATTTGAGTCTGGAGGCTGGAGATGAGCTATGAATTTACCAGGTGAAGTCTTTTTTTTTTTTTCTCTCTCTCTTCAGCCTAGCTCACAGCAACCTCAAACTCCTGGGCTCAAGTGATCCTCTTGCCTCAACCTTCTGATTAGGTGGGACTAAAAGCGCCCACCACATCTGGCTAGTTTTTCTATTTTTAGTAGAGATGGAGATCTCCTACTTGTTCAGGCTGGTCTGGAACTCCTGAGCTCAAGCAATCCACACACCTCAGCTTCCCAGAGTGCTAGGGTTACAGGTGTGAGCCTCTGCACCCAGCCAGATTCATTTTGTTAAGAAATCTATACTTGTGATGGATGTGTTAGTTCAATGTAAGCATTTCATGTTGTATATCAAAGCAGTACCCTGAACCCCATAAATGCATCAATGTACAAAGTTATGTTTTAATAAAAAATCAGAATAAATAAAAAAAAGAAATCTATGGAAAGTGTGTGTGTGTGATGGTGAACATATTTGTTCCCACATCAGTGTAGCCGAGATATTCCAGGAGTAGAATCTGAAGGTCTAGAGTGTGTCAGTTTGTTGGGTTCATACTGCCATTACTTAATCAGCAAGATGAGATAAGTCTCCAAGGTCATTTAGCTCAGTACTTGTTATAGGAACCATCATTGAATCGTCCTTTTTAAAAAAGTTTAAATCCTGGTGGCTCAGCGCCTGTGGCTCAAGCGGCTAAGGCGTCAGCCACATACACCTGAGCTGGTGGGTTTGAATCTAGGCCGGGCCCACCAAACAACAATGATGGCTGCAACCAAAAAATAGTCAGGTGTTGTGGCGGGTGCCTGTGGCGCCAGCTACTTGGGAGGTAGAGATAGGAGACTCGCTTGAGCCCAGGAGTTGGAGGTTGCTGTGAGCTGTGATGCTATGGCACTCTACCCAGGGCGACAGCTTGAGGCTCTGTCTCAAAAAAAAAAAAAAATTTTTTTTTTTTAGTCCTGGTGAACAGGAAGTAGGTTATTAAATTTTAAACAAGGCTGGGTGAGGTTGCTCAGGCCTGTAATCCTAGTGCTTTGGGAGGCTGAGGTGGGAGGATCATTTGAGGCCAGGAGTTTGAGACCCTGTCTATACAAAAAATAGAAAAATTAGTGGGTGTGGTGGCAGGGGGCTATAGTCCCAGCTATGGGAGGCTGAGACAGGAGGATCGCTGGAGCCCAGGAGTTGGAGGCTGCAGTGAGCTATGATCCTGCCTTTACATTGCAGCTTGGGCAATAGAGTGGGATCCTGTTTCAATAATAATAAAAAGATCTTAAGCATCATAAGGTAGATATTAAGATTATCCCTGCTTGACATATGAGGGGATTAATGCTGCTAGAGGTCGAGTAATTTGTTCAGTTAGTAAATGGCAGAGCTGGGATTTGAGCATCTACTATACTGAGGTGACAATAGACAAATGCCCTTTCAAGTCTGTTTGTTTAGCTGCATAAAGAATGTATCAGTGAAGCCCTTATTTCCTCAGGTCACATCATGTTGGGGATTTGTCAGACTGTGGGTAGCAACTGCAGAGATGTTTAGAGCTCCACCCCGTTTGCTCTCTCCCTTCCTCCACTGGCATCCATGGTCTTCCTTGGACTTTGCAGCTTGAGATGCAGCCGTCTGCAGCCCTTCTCCTACACCCTCTCCAGTGCTCCTCTGCTCTTTATTTTTATTTTTAAAAACCTGTTTTTCTTGTAGTTGGTGGGACTAAAGGGCATCTTCATCTTCATATATATATAAGATAGTCTCACTTTGTTGCCCAGGCTATAGTGCTATGGCAGGCATCAGCTTAGCTCACAGCAACTGCAAACTCCTGGGTTCAAGTGATCTTCCTCCCTCAGCCTCCCAAGCGGCTGGGAGGTGTGTATCACCATGCTCAGCTAATTTCTCTATTATTTTATACAGATGGGGTCTCAATCTTGCTCTGGTTGGTCTCAAACTCCTGACCTCAAGGGATCCTCCTGCCTTGGCCTCCCAGAGTGCTAGGATTATAAGTGTGAGCTGCCAGGCCAGCAGACAGTTTCTGATCATATAAAAAAAAAATTTTTTTTGAGACAGAGTCTTACTTTGTTGCCCTCAGTAGAGTGTCGTAGCGTCATAGTTCACAGCAACCTCAACTTCTTGGACTCAAGTGATTCTCTTGCCTCAGCCTTCCAAGTAGCTGGGACTACAGGCACCCGCCACAATGCCCGGCTATTTTTAGAGATGAAGTCTTGCTTTGGCTTAGGCTCATCTTGAACCTGTGAGCTCAGGCAATCCACCTCCCTCAGTCTCCCAAGGGCTGGGATTACAGGCATGAGCCACTGTGCTTGGCCAATTTGATTCATATCCTAGTTTTTATCACCTTCCTTGGGCATAACAGAAACAAGAGAATTGAGGCCCAAAGGATGGTCTGTAATAGATGTTTTATCTCAGTAAGTTTATTCAGAACCACAAATTGTTGGTTTTGGTGTGAGAAAAAAGTATTTCTAGGTATCTGTTCCACAGATATACGGGAGTGTGTGTGTGTATACTTATACATATGTGGGTGTGTTCATTTAAGCATTGTTTAAAATAGTAAAGAAAACTGGGATACCTAAATGATCAAGATGGAAATGGTCAAATTAAATCTGGTACATTATGTAATATTGTACCAAACTATTAAATAGTGTGTCTGCTATTAAAAAATAATGTATAAGATTAAAATGTACTGATTTGACCAGGTGCACTGGCTCAGAAAGCACTTTGGGAGGATCATTTGAGGCCAAGAGTTTGAGACTACCTTGGGAAACATAGCAAAATTCTCATCAGTTAAAAAAATTAGCCAGGTATGATGTCATGTGCCTAAAAATGTCCCAGCTACTTAGGAGGCTGAGGCAGGAGGACTGCTTGAGCCAAAGAGTTTGAGGTTGAGTTTATGGTTATGCCATTGCTCTTTAGTGCAGGTGACAAAGTAAGACCCTATTTCTTTTTTCTTTTTTCAAGACCTTGTTTCTTAAAAAAAAAAAAAAAAAAAAAGGCACTGATTTGAAAAGATGTTTTGGGGTAATACGTTAAAACTATGATTCCATTTTTGTGAAAAGATAAATTAAATTAGAATGTGTGTGTATTTCACTTAAGTGATACCTGCTTAGGTGTCCTCAAGTTCTGTAGGGCTCTGGGGTCATCTTTTCCTTTTATGTTAAAGAAGTGACTGTTCTTCTCTCCAGCATTCCCCAGATATATCTTCAAAAAATCCTAGAGGGCCCACAGTCTACTTTGCTGCTCTAATTAAATGCTTGCTCTCTTCTTTGCATCTTATCACCTTATGTGTTCTCTCTTTTCATTCCTATACTATTTAAATAGTATACCACAACAACAACAACAAAAGAAGACTATGTAAGAGAGATTACATGTGACCTGCAAGGCTTAAAATATTTATTGTCTGGGCTGGGTGGAGTGGTTCATGCCTGTAATCCCAGTTCTTTGGGAAGCTGAGGGAGGAGGATCGTTTGAGGCCAGGAGTTTGAGACCAGCCTGAGCAACATAGCAAGATTCTGTCTCTACAAAAAATAGAAAAAGATATAGCCAGGCATTGTGGTGGATGCCTATAGTCTACCCCAGGCAGGAAGATCACTTGAACCCAGGAGTTTGAGGTCACACTGAGCTGGGTTGATGCCACTTCAGTCTAGCCACTGCAATTAGAGAGAGATTCTGTCAAAGAAAGAAAGAAAGACAGAAAGAAAGAAAGAAAGAAAGAAAGAAAGAAAGAAAGAAAGAAAGAAAAGGGAGAGCTGTGCCAGGACCTGTGATTGGCACCCTCCTGGACTTCCAGAAGAGCTGCACTGAGACCCGTGATCAGCACCCTCCTGGACCCGGTAAGAGCTGCCCTGGGACCCTCCCAGAACTCTGGAAGAGCTGTGCCCTCACAGACCCCGGTAAAAGCTGTGCAGGGACCTGCTACCCTGCCCGCAAGGGCTCCCCACACCCTGACCAGGAACTTGGGGAGCCATGCAACCCTGTATCCTCCCTCCTGTACTCTCCCTGCCTCCACCCTGCCTCTGCACGGAGCCTTTCTCCTGACTGCTGGAGCCTTGGGCCCTCTGTGCCAAAGTCACTGGGTGCCAGGCACTCCCAGAACCATGTGCACCACCCCCTGCCCTGTTGCTGGATCTGGGGGTGTCACACTCTGGAGCTGCGCCCACAACCAGAACTCCCTGGCTGGGGCAGCCCCAGAAGAGCTACACAGGATCACTCCCTACAAAGATCCAGCAACAATACAGTGCTCCCCCTGGGTCTAATCTTGGAGAGACACCATCCCAACTCTGAGGATGGCCAGAGGCAATGGTGAAAAACAATTATGAGACAAAAATCAAAGGAAATACTATGGCAATATCAATAATCAAAGTAGATCAACTACTCCAAGGGTCAATGGGGAGACATAGCACAAGGTCCCATGCACAAATAGCTGAGATGTCAGAAATAGAATTCAGAATCTGGATAACAAATAAGATCAAATTAGAATTCCAAGCAGTAACCCAAAAGATGTCTCAAGAATTCAATGAATTCAAAGACCAAATGACCAAAGATTTTGACACATTGAGACAAGAAGTTGCA
>CAUYPK010051508.1:0-11149 GCA_963574355.1 Loris lydekkerianus | reverse complement strand
ACATTGGATACTTTTTCTTCCATTCCTGGGATACTTTGCTAAGGAGAATATGTTCCAGCTCCATCCATGTAAACATGAAAGAGGTAAAGTCTCCATCTTTCTTTAAGGCTGCATAGTATTCCATGGTATATATGTACCACAGTTTGCTAGTCCATTCGTGGGTCGATGGGCGCTTGGGCTTCTTCCATGACTTAGCAATTATGAATTGGCCTGCAATAAACATTTTGGTACAGATGTCTTTGTTATATTGTGACTTTTGGTCTTCTGGGTATAAACCTAGTAGAGGAATTATAGGATGAAATGGCAAGTCTATTTTTAGATCTCTAAGTATTCTCCAAACATCCTTCCAGAAAGGATGTATTAGTGGACATTCCCACCAGCAGTGCAGAAGTGTGCTCCTTCCTCCACATCCATGCCAACATTTCTGGTTTTGGGATTTTCTTATGTTTCAGAACTTCATATAGCCTGTTCAACATTTCCACTTCATTCTGGCAAAGTCTTGGTAGGTGGTGTGCTTCAAGTTATTGGTCAATTTGCTTCATATTTTCAAATTTGTGAGGCTAAAGTGTCTTGTATTATTCATTAAGGATTTCTTTAATTTCTTTTTTTTTTTTTAAATTTGTCTATTTTTTTATTGTGGAGAAGGGGCGGGGAAAGAAGGCAGGGGGAAGAGGTGCATGACAGGGTCGGGCCAGTGGCATGGTACCACATTGGCTGTATCTAGGTAGAGGCAGTTTTATTCCGGGCATTGCTGGGGCATTGCTGAGTCATTGCTACACGGAAGTAGCTCGATGGATCTACTTCTAGTCAGGCTCGGGAAGCTGCACTAGGCCTCAGGCACATGGCAGGGCCCAACAATTCCCTCTTTTGTTTTTGTATGGTGGAAAAACATAGCCCCTGTCTTTGGTTGCCTGCTCTTGCAGTTTCAGTCTTACCCGTCATGGGGATACAAACATCAATGGTTTGGTCCCTGTCTTAGGTTGACTGAATGCAGAGTGATCTTATCCATCTTTGGGTACTATGAATGTAATCCACCGTGCATCCTCTTCATATCCTGTCTTAGGTTGTAGGGAGGGGGGAGGTTTGGGCGGAGGGAGGGTAATGGGTCAGGCCACATCTATGGTGCATATTTTTATCAATAATAAAAAAAAAAGGTTATTTACTTTAACGCTTGTACCAAATCCAGTCTCAGCACTGTCTCCTAGTCTTTTCCTCTCACAAAGGTACATGAGAATTGGACCAAGTCATCTTAGTTTTTACCACTGCTAAGGAAAAAATGTGCTGTCTGGCTGAAGACTGGTTACTTGTCCAGGAAACTAAGTTGCCTTGGGATGGTCCTTTATACCTCTCAGGAACTTTTCTCAGTCATTGCCTGAGATACTTGCCATTGCTTGCATGGCTCTTCCAGAAGCCCTTGTTTGCCATTGCAGAGCCTGGACTATTGATGCTGGCACCTCAAATAATATCCAGGTGACTGCCATCATTCAGGAGAGGTGAGGACAATTTTATCCTCCTCCCAGGGTGAGATTAGTGATGGACTCGGGGCTGGAATATGGCTCTGATGTCCTCATCACATGATGCACACCAGAGTGAGAGGAACTCAATACAACTTGGTGGTTTATTGGAGGAAGGCATCCTTGTTCTGTGTGTAGCTTGAGTCTGAGGCCAAGGAGGTTCCCTTGTTGAGGTCCTTGAATATACATTGGCAGCCAAGTAGAATTTCACAGTCCCCCATGCTATTCCCTTTGCTCGGTATTTATCAGAAGCTGAGTTTCAGCTGCCCTCAAGTATTCACAAGTCTTCATGTAGACACTGGCTGAGTTGTCTACATGCTGGATAAGCAGTCCCTAGGGAGCAGTGGAGGTGGGGTGTGAGTGTCTGGGTGCTGAGCATGGAAATTGGTGGGACTTCATACTCCTCAAAAACTCAAGAGAGATGATGAGGTGGGCAGGATGGTGAGCAGGCACGTAGGAGAACAAGTCTTTAGACACTGGGCTATCACCTTGGGCAAATCACATAATCCCTGTGGATGCCCAGTATCTTCCCTATAAGGTAAGGTGAGGAAATGGTGCGGTTTGAGATGCCTTCATGGACCCTGGGTCTCTGTGCCTGTGACTTTCAAGAGGTTCCAGTGCCCCTAGGACAAGAGTTTGCTCCTCACATTTTTGTTCCCAAAAGTATTGTCAATAAAATGAATAATTCCAGAGCTATATACCTAAAATATTATATATATTCCATTTTTCCCATTTAAGAAAATCTAAGCTCTTTTGGTAATATTGCTAAAAGGATAAAATCTTGAGTCTCAGATTATAAGCAGACATTAGGCTGTTTTAACTGAGGATAAATTCTCAGAAATTAATTGAAAAAAATCTAAATAGTAATAAAGCTATATTTATCCCACCTAGTTTCTTTTAACTTTTTTTTTTTTTACCTTGTGTGTGCTTCATGCAAAAAAAGGGTAATAAATGGCCTAGTATATACTGAAAAGTAATTAGAGATCTAATGTTATAAATTTTAAATTTTAGAACATGTATGGCAAAAGTTTTCATACATTCCTTTGATATTTTGAAAAATAACTCACGAAATTTAGTAACTCACTTTAGCTCATTAAGATTTGTACCTTATGAGTCTGATATATAGAAATTATTTGATTATGTTTCAAAGATAAAAAGTTAACTAAAATTTGTAGGACAATCAGTAACAGAATATTCTTATTTCTAATTCTGTGTCCTCTCCCACAGATCTTACTTACTGCTAATCTGACAACGTGTGCACTCCAGCTTCCTATAGTGGTGGCTTGTCTAGTTTTTAAGCATATGGTTTCATGAAATTTTATCCCCCCTAAAAAAAATCTGTCTGTAGTTACAGCTGCAGGGGCTGAAATAAAGACCTACAATGAGCAAATGTCAGAAGATGGCTAGATCATTACTGTGACGGTTAGGAATGAGAAAAGGAAATCCACTATTTATCACTGTTAATTTCTATTGCTTTAAAAATACTGGCCAAAGCCTATTAGGTGAAGAAAAGGCACATGTTGCAAACATTGCAAAAAAAGAAATAAAATCTAAGACACTGTTCATGGAGAATCAAAGAAACTAAAAACTTTTTTAGAACTAGTAAGTAAGGAAGCCAGTTGCAATATACAGGATTAAAAGAAAAATAACACTCCTCTTTAGCTGCTAAAAAATGTAAGGGAGGATGGAAGCCCTGAATATTAGAAACAAAAATCCAAATAAACCATGTTAAATAGCAAAAAGGACAGAGGACATAAATGGTCATTCGTAAGAAAAGTGAAGCGAATATCAAACTTAAATATTTTACCATCACTATTAATATAATAAAACAAACATGATATTCTTGGCTCCTGTTATTAGACTGGCAAAGATTGAAAAGGATGATAATATGTAGAGAGTAAGTGAGTTTGTGGGAAACTGGGCACTCTTATACACTGAGGTTGAATTCACAAATTGGTGCCATATTTAAGGCAGATACTATAGTTTTTATTTATATATGTATATTTATATAGTAAAGCTAGCTTTATTCACCCATGACATCATCTTGCATATAGTAAATCCTGGGAAATCCATTAAGAAACTATTGTAATTAATAAATATTTTCACCATGATTGCAGGATACAAGATAAATATTTCAAAGATCTATTGCATTTTTATGACATTGGAAAGAATAATCAGAAAATAAAATTAAGACAATGATTCCACCTATAATAGCATCAAAAAGAATGAAATACTTAGAAATAAATTTAAAATAAATTCAAGATATATACATTGAAAACTACAAAACATCACTGAAAGAAATTAAAGAAGACTTAAGTAAATGAAAAGGCATGTCATTATTGCGTATTGGAAATTTAATAATTGTTAAGATGTTCATACTCTTTAAACTACAAATTTAATGCAATCCCTACCAAAACCTCAAATTGCTTCTTTGTAGATTTCATTAATATTTTAAAAGAAACCTCTTAATATCATGAATACTTTATTTTCAAATAATTCCACGTAAGGAATTATCTTAAGGAAGTAAACATGTATTTAGTGCTCATTCATTCTTGTTATACATAGTAATAATAAAATATAACAACTACAGTCTATCCGAGAATACTGGTTAAACAAAGCATTGTACATCCACATAATTGGATACCACAAAACCCTTAAAAGCAGTGGTGTGTCTGTTTTTTCACAAGCATCCTTGATTATTTATAGAAAAAAATCAGGCTCCATGCCTGTAGCTAAGAGGCTAGGGCACCAGCCACATACACCAGAGCTAGCAGGTTCGAATCCAGCCCACACCTGCCAAACAATGACAACAACAACCAAAAAAAAAAAAAAAAAAAAAAAATAGCCAGGTGATGTGGGCAGGCACCTGTAGTCCCAGCTATGGGAAGCTGAGGCAAGAAAATTGCTTAAGCCCAAGAGTTTGAGGTTGCTGTGAGCTGTGACAAAACGGTGCTCTACCCAGGGCAACAGCTTGAGACTATCTCCAAAAAAAAAAAAAAAAAAAGGAGCGCGAGAGAGAGAATATATGCATAAACTAATATACTTACATATTAAAATTATAATAAAAGTCAAATAGGTTAATTTCTACTTTAATGTTAATAGTTGGGATTATTAGAGACTTCTAAAGATGCTTATCCACTCATATTTTCTAAATATGGATAATGATTCAAGAAAAGAAGAAAAACAAATTTGGAAATATAACTTGAAAAGAAGAGAAGAATAAAAATAAAGAGGGGGAAAAGCAAGGCTAATTGACCCACAGCTACCAGGGTTTAAATTTCAGTGGATGGGAGGAAGTTTCCCACCTAACGCTGCTCTGATCCCCCTGGGGTCTGGTGCATATTGCAGTCCCCTGTTATGGAATTCAGTTCATTCTGGCAGTGGAGATCAAAGTCAGGCAGAAACACTCTCTACGACATTCGTACAAAAATTAAAAGATGAAGGCTGTATAAAATAATTGATACAGTAAGAAAACGCAGAAGCTGCTTGGGTTCAGAAAAGGTCTTGATAAAAGCCTCTTTAATAAGTCATGTCAATCAAATTGACAACACAGGGAATAAAATGGCCACAGCACTTCTCTGACAAAGTGTAAGAGCATTTGAAATTTTGCCATCTCCCTGAATTTCTCAAGGGAGTCTTATTTCTGTGATCATAAAATTCTTTGTAATTCCTTATTACTTTTTAAGAAGTAACAATATAGATATTTAATGGGATATCTATAAGGAATAAGTCTCACTTATCCCTAAGGAAACAATGTCAGGACAAGTTTGACAGATCTTATCAGGCATAGATCCTTGAAAATGTCTTTGATCCCCATCTAAGTTTGAAAAAACCCCAGAAATATTGATTAAGGGGCCATTACTTTTATTTTGGCTGGGTAGTTAAGTAACAAGGCAGAAATAGATATACGCGATGAGGATCTGGACATTAAAAAGTTTATATTTGGGCGGTATCTGTGGTTCAAAGGAGTGGGGCGCCAGCCCGATATGCCGGAGGTGGTGGGTTCAAGCCCAGCCCCAGCCAAAAACTGCAGGAAAAACAAAAAAAGGTTCATATTTATGCTTTTTTTTTTTTAGTTCGTTAAAAAAGACTTCTCTATGTAACATTTATTTTATATAAGGAATTATATTTATATGCTTATTTTATAACTAAATCCTGAGCAGAAAGTTGTATTCTCTATTGACGCAAATTTAATAGTTATACGTATATGATTTGTCTATGTGTATGTGTAATATATATAGACACACCCTTTTTTGCACAGTGTCATATAGGTAGATATGGAAAAACTGAAATATAATACTAAAGTTAAGTTCCATACAAGGTATATTTCTGCTTAATACCAGGCCATGGAAAGAGCCCAGAATTTAAGCAAGATCAAGTCCAAGTCCCCACTCTGCCATTTACTCATTTACTCTCTCACTTTTCCATTTCTACAAACCTCATTTCCCACTGCATTGTGAGAATAAAAACATATAATTGAGGCTCCTTTAGCCTAATGGATATTAAATGTAGAATAATAAGAATGATTATTTTATAACTAAATCCTGAGCAGAAAGTTGCATTCTTTATTGACACAAAAACAGCCTGTGGATTAAGTGTCTGCCCTTGGATAAGCGCTAAAGATCTGCAGAGGGAAAAGGGGTCTGGCTTATAGGACGGGAGGCTTTGGGTTGATGGAAATGACAGGGAGAACATTTGCACTGGGAGCAAGTCATTAAAAAGGAGATCTGTCCAAATCAGTCATCCTGTGTCTTCTGTCACTACCTCTGGCTATGTTTCCTTCTCACTAGCTACTGTTTTTGCTGATTACTAAACTGAGAATCTGTTTTCCTTTTATTTAATGCAAGAAACACTGTTTCCTCACCTATATTTGCAGCTAATCTAGGAAGGTCTGAATCATTGTTCTTTCCTTCCTCAGTGGCATCTGTGAATACAGATGAGACAGTATTGTTGCACGGTTGTCTAGAATTGGCTTCACTTATTTTCCTTTCATGTTAGTCTCTTTGTATAGCCAAGGAAGGGAGATGGATAGTTTAGAAACAGTCCAAAAATAAGAGCTATTTGATTACCTTGTAGAGACTCTTCTAGGAATCAAAATTCTCATGTGCCCAATGGTCAGAAACAGAAGGGAAAATGATACTGCTTTATCTAAACAAATTAATATCCCTGCTCATATCACTGGTTCTTTCATCCAGTCACCTTAAACTGTCAGATGGATTTGTCATGTAGGGAGGGACTTTTAAAAGGTAGCTTTTGTGAATAATTCCTGATTGTCAAGCACTTGATCTGTATTGTCCCCAATGTCTTATTTCATGCCTGCTCTATATAAGGTGCTAAAAATATTTTTAAATTGCTGTGGATTTGTTACAAACAGACTTTATTATACTGAGGAATTTTCCCTTTATACTTAAATTGTTAAGAGTTTTTTTGTGTTTGTTTGTTTTTTATCAAGAAAGGATGCTGAACTTTGTCAAATGCTTTTTCTGTGTCACTTGAGATGACTTTTATTGCTTTGTAACTTTCACCCTGTCAATGTGATTTATTGCATTGTTCTTTTTGCCTATGTTGAACCAGCCTTGCATGACAGGGACAAATCTCACTTGGTCATCGTCTTAGTCCATTTTCAGCTGTTTATAACAGAATACCTGAAATAGGGTAACTTATTTTAAAAAATAATTTATTCTTATAGTTCTGGAGGTGGAGAAGTCAAGGCTGAAAGGCAGCATCTTCTTACTGGTGGGGATTCAACAGAGTCCCAAGGCATTGCAGACCATCTCACGGCAAATGGGCTGAGCCTGATAATGTGTTAACTCAGGACTCTTCCTCTTATTATTAAGCCACCTGTTCCACTCCCATGATAATTCACTAGTCCATTTACCCATTAATCCATTAGTTCATGAATGGATTAGTCCACTCATGAAGGCAGAGCCCTCATGGTTCAATTGCTTCTTAAAGTTCCCTCCTCTCAACACTGCCACCTTGCGGAATAACTTTCAACTTGTGTTTTGGAGGAAACATTCAGGCCATGGCAATCATGATGTATAATACATTTGATGTGTTGTTGAATTCAGTTTACTGAATATTTTTATAAATACTTGTAAGTATTTTTATATAGGATACATTAATATTCATCAAAAGTATTAGCTTATAGTTTTATTTTCTTGAGATATCTTCGTTTGTCATAAGTATTAAGGTAATACTGGCCCTATAAAATGTGTTTGGAGATATTCCCTATAGTTCTGTTTTTTGAAAGAGTTTATGTGGCATTGGTATTAATTCTTCTTCAAATGTTTGATAGAATTCAGCCTAAAAGCTGTCTGACCTTGAGCTTTTCTTTGTTGGGAAGTTTTGAATTGCTGCATCAATCTTTTTATTTGTTATTGGTCTGTTCAGGCTTTCTATTTCTCCATGATTCAACCTTGGTAAATTGTATTTTTCTAGAAGTTTATTCATTTCCTCTGGATTATCTATTTATTGGCATATAATTAATTGTCCATTATAGTCCCATATGATCCTTAAAAAATAAAATTAAAAAATAAATAAAATAAAAATTGGGTAGATACTTATTCAGCCATAAAAAATATGGAAACTTTACATCTTTTGTATTTACCTGGATGGAGTTGAAAGACATTCTTTATAGTAAAGTATCACAAGAATGGAAAAGCAAGTAGCCCATGTACTCAATACTAATATGAAACCCAGCTACATGTCCACTTATGAGAAAACACAATTAAATTCAAGTTGTGGGGAGGGTTCAGGAAAGAAAGGGGAAAGGGAAAAGGGAAAGGGAGGGGGATCGATAAGCTCTCACCTAATGTGCACAATGTAAGGGTATACAGAACATCCCTGGGAAAAGGACTCAACTACAACTTGAATTTTACCTAACAGATGCAAACAATGTAATCAAATCATCTATACCCTCATATTAATCAGAAATAAATAAAAAATAAAAAAGTAAAAATTAGAAAGAATTTTATTTCTTTTCTTTGAGTTTCATAGTTCTCTTTATAGAGATCTTTCACATCCTTTGTTAGATAAACTCCCAAATATTTCATCTTCTTTGGCACTACTGTGAATGGAACAGAGTCCTTAACTGTTTTTTCAGCTTGGCTATTGTTGGTATATATAAAGGTTACCAAATTATGAACGTTGATTTTGTAACCTGAGACGTTGCTTTATTCCTTGATCACTTCTAAGAGTTTTGTAGTACGATCCCTGGTGTTTTCCAGATATACAATCATATCATCTGCGAAGAGTGAAAGTTTGATCTCTTCTGACCCTATGTGGATACCCTTGATTGCCTTTTCTTCCCTAATTGCGATGGCTAAAACTTCCATTACAATGTTAAAAAGCAGTGGAGACAATGGGCAGCCTTGTCTGGTTCCTGATCTGAGTGGAAATGTTTTCAATTTAACTCCATTCAATACAATATTGGCTGTGGGTTTGCTGTAGATGGCCTCTATCAGTTTAAGAAATGTCCCTTCTATGCCAATTTTCTTAAGTGTTCTGATAATGAAGGGATGCTGGATATTATCAAAAGCTTTCTGCATCAATTGAGAGAATCATATGGTCTTTGTTTTTTAATTTGTTTATGTGCTGAATTATACTTACAGATTTCAGTATATTGAACCAGCCTTGAGACCCTGGGATAAAACTGACTTGGTCATGATGTATAATTTGTTTGATGTGTTGTTGGATTCTGTTTGTTAGGATATTGTTGAATATTTTTGCATCTATATTCATTAGTGATATTGCTCTATAATTTTCTTTACTTGTTGGGTCTTTTCCTGGTTTGGGGATCAGGGTGATGTTTACATCATAGAACGTGTTGGGTAGTATTCCTTCTTTTTCTACATTTTGGAACAGGTTGAGTAATATAGGTACTAGTTCCTCTTTAATGGTTTGGTAGAATTCTGACATGAAACCATCTGGTCCCGGGCTTTTCTTTTTAGGGAGGTTTTGTATGGTTGATGCTATTTCAGAACTTGATATTGGCCTGTTCAACATTTCCACTTGATTCTGGCTGAGTCTTAGAAGGTGACGTGCTTCCAAGTATTGGTCAATTTCCTTCAGATTTTCATCTTACAAGGGTACGTGTGAAACTTAGTAAATGTAGAATATAAATGTCTTAACATAATAACTAAGAAAATGCCAGGAAGGCTATGTTAACCAGTGTGATGAAAATGTGTCAGTCTATAAAACCAGTGTATGGTGGCCCATGATCGCATTAAAGTACACAGCTATGATTTAATAAATAAATAAATAAATAAATGAACAATTTTAAAACTATGATAAAGATCAAAACTATAATTTCTTTTTTTATGTAATTCCTTTTATTTCAATATTTGCTTTGTATATTTTAAAACTATGTCATAAAGTGTGTATCTTTAAAATTTTATTACTGGGGAGAGATTAAAGATGGCAGCCGAGTAACAGCTTCCCTGCAACTAGGCATGGTGAGTCTGGGGAGACAATACTCCAGACATCTCTGGCTGGTGGGATCGGCCTATGATCATCCCTTTGAGGATACAGGGAGCCAGCAACAGACTTCTGGACCCCAGGAAGAGGACAAAAACAGTGGAAAACTGGCAAGTGGCTGTGTGTGTTCAATTGACCTAATCACGCTGGCAAACGTGGGTACAAGCAGCAGTGAGACTGCAAACCGGAAAGGCCTTACCTGTAAACTTTTTTGTGTTCTTGGACTTGGCGCTTAGTTGAGCTGCCTTGGGAAGAGCTTGAGCAAGAGTGTGGAGAACTTTGGGCATTGTCTGGGGCCCCAGGCTGAGTCACTGAGCTGGGCTTAGGAAGCCATTGTGTGAAAAAACTGCTCCGGCATGCTTCGCTCTCAGGGTCCCAGAGCAAGGATCAGGCGGGACAAAGTAACCTAGTGACTGAGCAGCCTAAAGGCGGGGACTGAACTGCATTACAGCCTTAATCCTTAGGGGCAGAATGAGACGGTTTTGGCACACTGTTGCCCTGGGTGGAGTGCTGTGACGTCACAGCTCACACCAACCTCAAACTCCTGGGCTTGGTGCCACCCAGACCTCCATAAGGGCTGTGCAATGACCTCTGACGGGTGACCGGCACCCACCGGGCCTCCACATTCCCTGACCAGGAACTGCAGGAGCCACACAACCCTGTGTCCTACCTTCTGTGTCCTCCCAGCCTCCACACTAGCTCGTTCATCTGGCCAGGGACTCTGGTATCTGCGTGCCCTCTGGAGCCCTCCCTGCCTATGCGCAGAGCCCTTCTCCTGGCCAGAGACTGCTGGAGCCTTGGGTTCTCTGTGCCAAAGTCACTGGGCGCCAGGCACTCCCAGAACCGTGCGCACACCTTCCCATCCCCATAGCCCTGTTGCTGAATCCAGGTGTGTCACACACTGGAGCTGCTTCCACAACCAGAACTCCCTAGCTAGAGAAGCCCCAGAGGAACTACACAGGGTCAATCCCTACAAAGATCCAGCAACAATAAAGGGATCCTGCTGGGGTCTAATCTTGGAGAGACATCTCCCCAACTCTGAGGATGGCCACAGGCAATGGCGAAAAACAATCATGAGGCGAAATCAACAGAAACACTCTGGCAATATGAATAATCAGAGTAGATCAACTCCCCCAAGGATCAATGGGGCAGAAACA
>CAUYPK010051506.1:0-30860 GCA_963574355.1 Loris lydekkerianus | reverse complement strand
TACCTGTCAACCTCAGCCCCCACGTAGCTTCCAGCCACAGCCACAGCCCCCATGCTAGTTTCTTCCCCAGCCTTGGAGCTCTTTCCCTTTCTGAGGGCTACCTTCTCTGCGATTGGAGTCCTGTGGGTGGGAGTGTGGAAGTACCAAGGACAGAGCCAGCCTGTATAAAACACAGCCTTTATTGATTTCAAGGAAACCACCTTGGGGATGTTCCCGTCAGTGCAGCCACCCTGGGTTCCTGGGGGCAGGGGCTGAGCACCACGGTGGGGAGAGATATGGGAGCACCCCTTCCTGAGGCTAAGGGAGCAGGATTTTGGTTTTTTTTTTTTTTGGGGGGGGACTCTGCTGAGAGGAGTGATGACACGGAGGATTCCTGGGTGTCTCCAGCACCTTGCCAAGCTCAAGGTGCAATGTGCTGACGCTGTGCTCATGAAGTAGTCAAACTGTGGTTCAGTAGACCTCTCCACCACAGGAATCTCCATGGCTCCCCCCCCAGGGAGGGAAGACTTCTTTTGGTCTGGCTTATCTAGCCCAGGGCAAGCATCTCTTTTTTGGTGGCCTCCAGGCCTCTGTGGCCCCTGCTGTCTGAGCTTGGGAGCACTTCCTACCTCTCTTGAACATTATCTCCTCAGCGAAACCTGGTTGCCTCCTCCTAGGTTAGCTAGAAGCCCTGCTGTGAGTGCCCTGAGTGTCCCCTTGCATAGCTTGTATACTGTTAATTTTGCTTGTTTAAAAGTCTGTCTCTGCTGAGGGGACAGACTGGGGCTGTGGGCAACCTATTTCTAGTTGGGCCACCAAGTGCCCAGCAGCAAAAAGTATCTGCCCAAGCAGAAATTCAATAGCTTAGTGAATTCAAAGTGGGGTACCCAGCCCCCATAGAACCCTCTACCCTGAAGCACTTCCCTGCCTGTCCCACTGGCAGCCCCAGTGTCACCCAAGCCCCAGGTCAGGGTGGGGTCAGCTTAGCTGTGGAAGACTGCAGTTTGTCATCACCTGGGTCCAGACCCAGGTCCCCAGCCTCCACCAGCTTGTGGTGGCAGCAGCAGGTGGAGGCCTGAGGTTGAGGAGCTTCAGACTCCTCAGGTACTGTGCCTTGTGTCTCCAAGGCACATCAAGGTTAAGGCATTGCAGGAACCTGTGGAAGATGAGGTAGCAAATCTCGCAGATGGTGAGCATGATGCAGACGGCTGAGGCAGCCACCATGAAGTAGATGAAGACCTTCTTCTCAGTGGGCCGGGCGATGTAGCAGTCCACGGTTTCGGGGCAGGGCGCCATGTTGATGCACTGCACCAGGCGGGGCATGCCGAAGCCGTACCAGAGAGTGCAGCACGTAGAGGAAGGGGAGCTCGATGAGGAGCTTGAAGACCAGGCTGAGCAGGTAGGTCCACCACAGGCCCCCGTGCTTCTTGCCTGAGTTGTTGTATAGCTTGGCACACTGGTCACCGTGCTTCAGGCAGTAGTACCACTCCCACTTTTCATGGTAGGCCACTTATAGGATGATGAGCACTGAGGGGCAGGTGATGAAGAAGAGCTGCCAGGTCCAGAGGCGGATGTGGGAGATGGGGAAGAAGTTGTCATTGCAGATGTTAGTGCAGCCCGGCTGCTTGGTATTGTAGTCAAAGTCTTTCTGTTCATCCCCCAACATGCATTCTTCAGCCACTACATACATCAGGACCCAGAAGATGAACACCACTGACAGCCAGATGTGCCTGAATGCCGTGGAGTACTTGTTCACACCACTCAGTAGCGCCTGTAGTGTCTTTCAGTCCGTGTTGGCTGGTGGATGTTCCCCAGGACCGTGCCTACCTGAGGGAATAAGAGGAAGAACCAAGACATTAATGAATAGGTGGCTTTGCTGAGCATTTACTATGTGCCACACATTGCTCTTAGTCTGACTTGTTCAGTGATCACAATGACCCAATGAAATAGTGACCATTATTCTTCCCAAGCTGCAGGTAGAAAACCAAGGCACATCAAGGTTAAGTCACCTGCCGAAAGTCACAGAGTTAGGGTGATATAAATAGGATCCCTCCATACTTAGGTATTCAGTTACAAAAACAAAAAAAGGAGGAGATAGGAATGCAGAATTACATAACTCCTCACAAATACAATGAAATAAAGTGCTTTTTACTTAAAATTACCCCCAAATACAGCCCATTTACAGCTGCAGAGCAGCATTTCATAGGGAGACAACTGACACCAAATGAAAAATCTTTGGTATGGTGGAAAGATGTTAGAACTCAGCAATGGAGAATAGGTGAGATTGGTTATGGGGAAGAGGCTTTGCTTGTATATTGATAGGAGATGACTCTGATTTTGTCTGAGTTCCTTCAAGATTTATTAAGATCAATCATGAACCCGAATCAGAAAGAGCAGAAAACTGCCAAGAAACAAAAAATAGGCTGGCATACTCTCATCAGAAGCCTCCGAAGAGAAACCAACCATCAGGATGGATTAATGATGGCCCTTGCTATTTTGCAGAATAAAAGTAAAAAAGGGGGAGAAGCAGGGGGAATGGGGACCAAAGACCCCATTCCTGGCAAGGGAAAGCATCTCCCATATTTTTGTTGCAGTTGTTTAGCTGGATTGGGCTGGGTTCAAACCCACCACCCTCAATGTATGTGGCTGGCACTGTAACCACTGTGCTACAAGTGCTGAGCCTATCCAGTTATTTTAATAATCCCCTAACCCAGTGTCTGATGATCAGGAGGGAACAGAAGAGCCCCAATGGACACAGTGGGAAGCCTTCTCCTTTAAATTTTTAAAAGATTTTAAAGCTGCAGTGACACAATATAGTGCCAACTCTCCTTTTGTTCAGAATTCTTTAAAACCTATAACCTGAGATCAAAGACTCATACCTTACATTTGGGAAACTGGCAAGAACTAGCTTGAGCAAATCTCAATTTCTATAATTCCGTACTTGGTGGTCAAGGTGCTGTGCAAATCACAGCTTGTAAAAATAGAGAAAAATCCCGATTACTGAGAATGAACTATTAGGAGCTAGGGAAATTAATGTTAGCCATCAGCTGAAATGAACTCTGAGGCCATTGAGCACTATGCCAATGTTCCTTAGAAGCCTGGAGCAAGATCCAAATGGAGGGAGAAACCTTTCTGTCCTTTATGACAGTGAGACAGAAGGGAGCCTTACCCAGATTTCAAAGTGCGTCCACAAGATGTGGATGAAAAGGCCATGCCCAAAGAGGCAGGCAGGAAAATGATGGTGAAACTTGTGGCATATGAAGCTGCGAATGCTGAATGCCAGGCTGCCATAAGGCCAATCAAAAATAAAGTTTCTCCAGGAGGAGACAGACTTTCTGTCAATAATCCTCTTTCCAGGAAAAAGGAATTGATTCAGCTAAGCACAAAGAACCAGCTACTGTGTGTCCTACATGTAAGAAGGGAAAACATTGGAAAAATTTATGTCACTCCAAATTTGATATTGAAGGCAAACTTCTTCCTCCAGTTCAGAGAAACTGAATGTGGGGCCAGGCCCAGGCCCAGACACAAAATGGGTCATTTCTGCTCCAAAGTTTTGTCCTTCAACACAACCCTCCAAGGATAATATTTCAAATCTCAATCAACAAATCAGTAGGTCATAGTGCCCTCCCCATCCCACCCCAACAGGCAGGGCTGGCATTGATTTAAGCAGCACTATAGATGTTTCTTTATTACCAGGGGAACCTCCTCTTAAAGTACCAACAGAGGTTTATGGGTATCTTCTGCCTGGGGTTGTAGAAGTTTTTATTAGGAAGATCAAGCCTTATAATGAAAGCTGTTCAAATTCATACAGGAGCTATTTGACTCCTGTATGAATTTGAGTATGAGGGAGAAATTCAGATTATAATCAGTTCAAATTTTCCCTGGCAAGCTAAGGAAGCAGACCGTATAGCTCAATTATTACTCCTCCCATATATAAAGACCAGAACTTCTAATCAGAAGCCATCTGGTGGGTTTGGAGTACTGACCCAACTGGCGAGGCCACTTATTGGGTGGAACACATTGCAGAGGGAGGCCTTTATGTATAATCACCATCAATGGAAAGCCTTTTTCAGACATTCTAGATACTGGAGCAGACATTTCTGTTATCTCAGATAAACAATGGCCTTTACACTGGCCCACCCAACCTCCTGAAACTGGATGAACAGGAGTCAGCAGGCCTGACAAAGTCTCTCAAAGTGCCATGATTTTAAATTGTGAAGGCATGAAGACACAAAGGTAATCTCAGGCTTATGATTGTGCCCATTCCAGTTAACTTATGCGGCTGAGATTTACTTCAACAATGGGGCACAGAAATTGCCTTTTCTCCTGCAAATTACAGTCCTCAGAGTGAACAGATAATGCAAAAAATGAGATTTACACCAGGAAAAGGTTTAGGAAGAAAAGAGGATGGCATTATTATTCCTATTACTCCCCAAAGTAATGTTAACTGAAGAGGTTTGGGGTACCCTTTACAGGAGGGGTCACTGCTAAACCTCCTGGATTCGTTCCTTTGAATTGGAAAACTCAGAACCCTATTTGGGTGGAGCAGTGGCTGCTACCAAAACTGGAGACTTTGACAACCTTAATAAAAGAACAGCTTCAAGCAGGTCATATGGAATCTTCTTTATCTCCATGGAACTCACCTGTTTTTGTCATTCAAAAGGAATCAGGCAAATGGCACTATGCCTATAGACTTAAGAGCCATTAATGCTATTATTCAACCCATGGGAACATTATAACCTGGATTGCCTTCTCCAGCAAGGATACCTAAACACTGGCCTTTAATAATAATAGATTTAAAAGATCGTTTCTTTTATATTCTTTTGGCTACTTCTGATTGTGGAAAATTTGCTTTCACTATGTCCAAAATAAATAATCAGGAACCAGAAGTGAGATATCAGTGGAAAGTACTCCCACAGGGGATGCTCAATAGCCCTAGTATTTGTCAACTCTATGTGGGTCAAATACTTCCCCCTATCAGACAGCAGTGTTATATTATTCACTATATGGATGACATCCTTTGTGCTGTACCTACTCTAAATTAATTACATGTTTTGAGGACTTACAAACAGCTATCACCCAGGCAGGATTAATTATTGGTGGTGATAAAATTCAGATTGCCTTGCTATATCAGTATCTTGGAATGAGGCTTGAAGATGATTTTATAAGACCTCAAAGAGTAGAAATTACAAAACCAAACTTAACACTCTTAATGGTTTTCAAAAATGATTAGGTGATGTAAATTGGATTTATATGTCCTTAGGTAATTCCAACCCATTAGTGGTAATAGTACCCTAAAAGATCAGAAAAACAAAAACAAATGAAAAAGGGGGAGATAGGAATGGAGAATTACCTAACTCCCCACAAATACATTTATATAAAACAATTTTTACTTTAAATTTCTGAAATTACCCCCAAACACAGCCATTTAGAGTTGCAGAGCAGCATTTCACAGGATAACAATTGTCACCAAAGGAAAAGTCTTTGGTATGGTGGAAAGATGTTAGAACTCAGCAATGGAAAAAAGGTGAAGTTGTTTTATGGGGAAGAAGAGGCTTTGCTTGTATTTCCACAGGAGAAAACTCTGATTTTGTCTGGGTTCCATGAAAATTTATTAAGTTCAATCATGAACCTGAATCAGAAAGAGCAGAAGACTTCCAAGAAACAAGAAACAATAAAAAGAAAAAGAGGTTGAGAGAAACCAACCATCACAATGGATTAATGATGGCCCTTGCTATTTTGCAGAACAAAAATTAAAAAGGGGGGAGTTGCAGGGGGGATGGGGGGACTGAAGACCCCATTCTTGGGAAGGGAAAGCACCCCCAGAAAAAGAGGAAAATTAAAAATTAAGCTGAGTAAGTCAGAACAAAGAAAAGTCAGCTAGCTTAATTGCTAGCAAGATTCTTGACCTTTTTTGAAATTCTAACCAAGGGGTTCTCAAACTACGGCCCACGGGCCACATGAGGCAGTGTGATTGTATTTGTTCCTGTTTTGTTTTTTTACTTCAAAATAAGATATGTGTATTGTGCATAGGAATTTGTTCATAGTTTTTTTTTTTTTTTTAAACTATAGTCTGGCTCTCCAACGGTCTGAGGGGAAGTGAACTGGCCCCCTGTTTAAAAAGTTTGAGGACCTCTGTTGGTGATACAGCTTACAAACACCTTCCTGGGTCTGTGAGCACTCTGAGGAAAATAATGGCTATAGAAGATACTGGCAAGTCCTAGCAAAAGATACATCTTTTATGGTGTTTCCTGCCCATAAAACAGGCACAGCAGATACCCCTTGTGGAGATTTGCATTTGGCAGGGGCAGAGACCAAAGGAGTAGCTGGAGCCCTGAGGTATGGGCAGAAGAGCTTATATCCCTTAGTGCAGAGGAAGATCCTCTGTGGTGGTGATGGGAAGAAAATGCCTCCCTCCCAGCGATTCCTCAGAGGAGATTAATGCTGGTGGCATTTTACTCCACAGAGAACTAGCAGAGTTTAACACCTCCCTAGACATCTGTGTGTGTGATCTCAAGCAGGAGGCTCTCCTGATACAAGGCTCTGATTTCAGATTTCTGAAGGCTACCTTTCAAGTCAATAATAATCACAATAGGAGCTGGTATACTCAATCAGGGAAATGCTGGTGTCCCTCATCTGATTCTTTGGGCAAATAGACTTCAGTAAAATCAGAGTGGAGCAAACACTCTGTGCCATTGCCAGAACCCCCCCAAACGGGCAATGGACCCCTGAGCTCCCATGTTTAATTCTACTCTATATCTCATATCTCTTTCTTTACCATCGTTTCTATCTCTATATTTCTTCAGCTGACTGCTGCCAGTTTCCACAGGTCTTAGGGGACCCTGCTCTTAGGGTGGGACTTTGGCACTTTGACCCCAATGACATTTGGCACCCAACGGGTTCCTGTGGACTCTGAAGTTTGCCTGAGTGACATTTGTGGGGAAAATTTGTTCTTAGTGATTGACTCCCGGTTATGAATCTTCTCAGCTTTGGTAAGTCCCCCAAAGTGTCCGGAAGGATTTTCAGGGTAATAATGCAAAATTCCAGGGTCTCACTTCTCCCCTAATTTGGAAGTAGTATGCTTACTCTAAAAGAAAGGGGGTCAGGGGTCTCTGTCAGTTCAGAGACTTTGTATTCTCTGACGTGCTCTCAAATTTCTGTCCCTGGTTTACAACAGAGGGAGTTTTAAACATCATTGATTGGGAAAGGGTAGGCAGAGAGCTTGTTCAAGCTCAGAAATCAGGTCATTCTCTCCCTGTTTCAACTTGGTCAGGTTGGGCGGCTATTCATTCACTGCTCATTTCAACATCTTGTACTGAGGGATTGCTCACCTTGACAGAATCATTAAATAGCTCTCATGAAAATCTAGGGACCTGAGGAGATTCTTTTAGTGAGATTTCAGTCCAGGATGTTGGAGAAAGTTTACAGGAGTCAGTTCTCCTGTCCGTAGAGTCACTCATAGATTTTCATACTGCAGAGGTACCCACCCCTTCTTTTCAAAAAACCCTGCAACTGCCACAGCAGCTACCACCTGCTGTGGTAGTGTTTGCCATCTGAAGAAAGAGTCAGACCCCACTTCAGGTATAAATCAGATGGTGATTTATTACACCTGTGCACATGGGCCACTGTGATTTATTACACTTGTGCAGGGGACTGCTGCCCAAAGGGCAAACGGCCCTGAAGGGTAAAGCAGGTTGCCTTTTATACCTTTTTTGTTGCCATGCAAGCAAGCAAAAACAAAAGCAGAACATGGCAGTTATTTAGCCCAGGAGTGGGGTTATAGAATTGGCTCAGGGGGGCTTGGCACCAGTTGCAGTGAGTCAGGGGGTTGTATTGTGGCAGCTGGCATAGGGACAAACTTGGCATGGGGACAACTTGGGTGATGCAGTACCTTGGGAACTTCACATAGGTGATTTATTTCACCATTGTTTATCTATTGCTGGGGGGGGGGTAAGTTCAGGGGGGTTACAAAACCTGGGAAATTCTGCTTGAGTGAGTTTTCACTATTGTCTGGCAACAGAGCCAGGGAACTCAGAGAGAATTTCCTTGTTCTGAAACCTGTTCTCAGAATTAACCCAAGGGGGGGGGGGATTGAGATGTGCAGGGACTCAGGTTGAGACAGTTAGGGGCCTTTAGGGGTCCTTTGGCTGGGTACTACAGTGGTGGCTACAAAGCAGCAGCCAACAAAGTTTGCTATGACTTCAAGGCACTGGTCTCCAGGCCCTCCTTACCAGCCAGTCCCTGGAGACATCTCTACTAAATATAATAGTAAGCCCAGAAAGGATCCTTGTGCCACTAAACAACTTTCTCAGCCCAATCAAGAACCAACCCACTCATGGATTCTTGCATAAACTGTGGAATAATGGAGGAAGGGCTCCAGGAGAGGAGAAAGCATGGAATTATCCAGTTATTTTAATACCCCCTGCCCCAGTGTTCGATGATCAGGAGGGACCAGAAGGGCCCCAATGGGCACAGTTGGAAGCCATCACTTTTAAAAATTTAAAAGATCTTAAATCTGCAGTATCAAAATATGGTGTCAACTCTCTTTCTGTTCTGAATTCCTTAAAAATCTATAACCAAAGATCAAAGACTCATACCTTATGACTGGGAAACTTTGGCAAGAACTAGCTGGAGCAAATCTCAATTTCTACAATTCTATTCTTGGTGTTCAGATGCTGTGCAAATCATAGCTCATAATAATAGACAGATAAATTTCCTGGTTGCTGAGGATGAACTATTAGGAACTGAAGAATTTAATAATGTTAGCAGTCAAGATAAAATGACATTGAAAAACTACAGCAATGTTGCTTAGAAGCCTGGAGCAAGATTCCAAATGAGGGAGAAACCTGTCTGTCCTTTACAGCAATAGATAGAAGGTCAATGAGCCTTATCCAGATTTCATAGTGCATCTATAAGATGCGGCCAAAAAGGCCATGCATGATGAGGCAGGAGGGAAAATGATCATGGAACTCATGGCATACAAAGCTGCAAATGCTGAATGCCAGGCTGCCATAAGGCCAATCAAAAATTAAATTCCTCCAGGAGGTGATGGACTTTCTGTTAAAAATTCTCTTTCAGGGACAAAGGAGTTGATTCAGCTAAGCAAGAAGAACCACCTAAGTGTGTGTCCTAGATGTAAGACAGGAAAACACTGGAAAATTTTATGTCACTCCAAATTTGATATTGAAGGCAAACCTCTCCCTCCTGTTCAGGGAAACTGAATATGTCAGACCCTGACACCAAATGGGTCATTTCCATTCCAGAGTTTTGTCCTTCAATACAGCCCTCTAATGATAATATCCCCAAATCTCAATCAACAAATCAGCAGGTCAAAATAGGCAGTGCTGGCATTGACTTATGGAGCTCTATAGATGTTTCTTTATTACCAGGGGAACTTCCTCTTAAAGTACCAACAGGGAATTATAGGCTCCTTCCCCCCCGGGATTTATTTATTTATTTAGAGACAGAGTCTCACTTTGTCCCCCTCGGTAGAGTGCTGTGGCTTCAGAGCTCACAGCAACCTCCAGCTCTTGGGCCTAGGCAATTCTCGTGCCTCAGCCTCCCAAATAGCTGGGATTACAGGTGCTCACCACAATGCCCAGATATTTGATTGTTGCAGTTTGGCTGGGGCTGGGTTCAAACCTGGCACCTTGGGGGCAGCACCCTACTCACTGAGCCACAGGTACTGCCCAGGTCGTAGGCCTTTTATTAGGAAGATCAAGCCTTACATTGAAAGGTGTTCAAATTCATACAGGAGTTATTGACTCAAGTATGAATACAAAATTCAGATTATAATCAGTTCAAATGTTTCCTGGCAAGCTAAAGCAGGAGATCATATAGCTCAATTATTACTCCTCCCTTATAAAAAGACCAGAACTTCTAGTCATAAGCAATCTGGTGGGTTTTGAAGTACTGACCCAACCAGTAAGCCACTTATTGGGTGGAATAAATTGCAGAAGGGAGGCCTTTATGTATAATCACCATCAATGAAAAGCCTTTTTTCAGGCATTCTAGATACTGGAGCAGATGTTTCTGTTATCTCAGATAAACAATGGCCTTCATACTGGATCACCCAAACTCCTGAAACTGGATGAACAGGAGTCAGCAGGCCTGACAAAGTCTCTCAAAGTGCCACGATTTGAAATTGTGAAGGCCCTGAAGGACAGAAAATTACTATAAAGCCTATGATTGTGTCCATTCCAGTTAACTTATGGGGCTGAGACTTACTTCAACAATGGGGCACAGAAATTTCCTTTCCTCCTGCAAGTTACAGTCCACACATAATGCAAAAATTAGATTTACACCAGGAAAGGGTGTAGGAAGAAAAGAAGATGGCATTATTATATATACTCCTATTACCCTCCAAAGTAACATTAACTGAAGAGGTTTGGGGTACCCTTTATAGGAGTGGTCACTGCTAAGCCTCCTGTACCCATTCCTTTGAATTAGAAAACTCAGAATCCTATTTGGGTGGAGCAGTGGCTGCTACCAAAACTTAAGCTAGAGGCTTTGACAACCTTAGTAAAAGAACAGCTTCAAGTGGGTCACATGGAATTTTATGTATCTCCATGGAACTCACCTTTTTTTGTCATTCAGAAGAAATCAGGCAAATGGCAGTATGCTTACAGACTTAAGAGCCATTAATGCTATTATTCAACCCATGGAGGCATTACAACCTGGATTGCCCTCTCTGGCAATGATACCTAAACACTGGACTTTAATAATAATAGATTTAAAAGATGTTTCTTTAATATTCCGTTGGCTACCTCTGATTGTGAAAAGTTTGCTTTCACTATTCCCAAAATAAATAATCAGGAACCAGCAGTGAGGTATCAGTGGAAAGTACTTCCCCAAGGGATGCTCAATAGCCCTACTATTTGTCAACTCTATGTGGGTCAAATCTTGCCCCTATCAGATAGCAATTTTTTTTTTTTTTCAGAGACAGAGTCTTATTTTGTCATCCTTGGTAGAGTGCTATGACGTCACAGCTCACAGCAACCTCCAACTCTTGGGCTTAGGAGATTCTCTTGCTTCAGCCTCCCAAGTAGCTGGGACTACAGGCACCTGCTACAATGTCCAGCTATTTTTTTTCTTGCTGTTTGGCTGGGCCTGGGTTTGAACCAACCACTCTTGGTATATGGGGCTGGCACCCTACTCACTAAGCCACAGTTGCCACCCATGACAGCAGTGTTATATTATTTACTATATGGATGACATTCTTTGGGCTGCACCTACTCGTTCTAAATTAGTTGCATGTTTGCGGGGCTTACAAACAGACATTACCCAGGCAGGATTAATTATTGCTAGTGATAAAATTTAGACTGTCTCTCTGTAGTAGTATCTTGGAATGAGGCTTGAAGATCATTTTATAAGACCTCAAAAAGTAGAAATTAGAAAATACAAACTTAATGCTCTTAGTGGTTTTCAAAAATTATTAGGTGATATAAACTGGATTCATCCATTCTTAGGTAATTCCAACCAATTAAGGCTAAAAGAACCCTAAAAGATCAGTTAGAAAAACAAAACAAACAAAAAAAGGGGGAGATAGGAATGGAGAATTACCGTATATACTTGAGTATAAGCCGAGTTTTTTCGGCACAAAATTTGTGCCGAAAAACCCGAACTCAGCTTATACTCGGGTCATACAGGTTATTTGATTTGGTGTGCGCACACCTAATAAAATGCACGTAGTCTCCAGTCGTCTTCTGCCATCTGCTTGAGGGGGGCGGTGCTTCAGCTCAGTCCACAAGTCGTGGCTGAGCTGAAGAGGTAGGTGGCTGAACTGAACTGTATTCCACTGAACTATTTAACCCACAATATTTAATGGCACATTTAATTAAGTGGAAACCCCATTTAAGGCAGTAAAGTCTTGTAATTGATTCCTCAATTATTGTAATTGTTTTGGGTATATATTTTTATTTTTGAAATTTACCAGTGGCTGCTGCATTTTCCACCTTGGCTTATACTCGAGTCACTAAGTTTTCCCAGTTTTTAGGGTAAAATTAAGGGGGTCGGCTAATATTCGGGTCGGCTTATACTCGAGTATGTAAGTTTACACTACACAGAAGCACATGTTTATATTATGTGCACAAAGAAGCCTAGAAAGATACATGAAACTTAATAGCAGTGACCTCTAGAAAATGGGATTAGGGATCTAAGAGGAACACTCGACACTTACTCCACTGACTCCTACAAATGAAGGAATATAAAAAGGAAGAAAAGTGCCTGTAGTCCCAGCTACTAGGGAGGCTGAGGCAGGAGGGTCCCTGGAGTCCAGGAGTTTGAGGTTGCTGTGGCTATGATGCCACACACAGCACTCTGGCCTGGGGAACAGAGTAAGCCGTTGTCTCAAAAAAAAAAAAAAAAAAGTCAATCATGGGTATCTGTGGCTTCAAAAGAGAGGAGACAAAAGTTCCTTGCTAGTCCTCAAGAGCCTGCTTGGCTGGAAATTCTTTTCTTTTCTGTTCCCCTGTCCCTTTGGAGACTTGTTCCCACCCCTCACCTATCAGGCTGCACAGATGTTCTTTGAATGTCTCATCCTTTTTTTTTTTTGCAATTTTTGGCCAGGGCGGGGCTTGAACCCGCCACCCCTGGTGTATGGGGCCGGCACCCTACTTCTTGAGCCACAGGCGCCGCCCCATGCATGTCTCATCTCTTAAGTGCCTATGTGTGTCTGAGGCTCCCATCTCTCTCCCAAAAGACAGGAAGAGAAGCATGGTGGTTTAGAAGTTGGGCTCTGGGGTGGGGCTCACTGAGATCCCACCTCAGCAACCACATGACTTTATAGAAACAGATTGTCCCATTGCACTTAGGTTTTCTCTACTAGCATCCCCCTGAAAATGAGGGGGGACGCTAGTAGCCACACCATAAGGGGACTTATGTAAGGAATCAATGTGTGGCAACTGTTTAGCCAAGTGTTAGGCACATAACAGGTAACTGTAAGTATGGCCTGTTATTATTAGTATTGTCATTTTGGAGTTATTGTTGTGTACACTTTAAGCTAGCAATTGCACCTCCAGATACTCAACTTGAGATCAAGGAAATACACAAACATCTTCCTGATGTTTTCCACATTGTCTACAATACTAAAAAGTTTAAAACACCCTCAACAAAATACATAAGAAGGAAACAGTGTGGTGGTGCCTGTGGCTCAAAGGAGTAGGGCGCCGGCCCCATATACTGGAGGAGGCGGGTTCAAACCCAGCCCCAGCCAAAAAAAAATACTCCAAAAAAAGAAGGAACCAGTGGTAGACACTTATGGTTATCCATATGACAGACAATTATACAGTTCTGTAATTCTAGCACAGCAACCTGCTTTGAGGTCAGGAGTTGAAGACCAGCCTCGGCAACATGGTGAAACCCTGTCTCTACAAAAAATAAAAAATTAGCTGGGCATGATGGTGCACACCTGTAGTCCCAGCTACTCAGGAAGCTGAGGCAGGAAGATTGCTTGAGTCCAGTAGTTAGAGGTTACCGGGAGCTATGATCATGCTATTGCACTCTGGCCTGGTTGACAGAGTAAGACACTATCTCAAAAAAAAAAAAAAAGATGCAACATAACTAATTTATAGGGAGAGATCACAGCTCTTAGCAAAAACAATGCATTATAAAACAAGCAAATAGGGAATGAAAAATCCCAGTTTTTACAAAATACACACACACACATATACAAATATATATCCACAGAAGAGACTGATAGTATATATGCCAAAATGTTTATGGGGGTATGAAATTTCTCGGGTGGTGGAATTACAAGTGATTTTTATTTTTTCTTGAGCTTTCTTACATTTTCCAAGTTTTCCAAAATGCACACATCTCTTCAGTAGTAAAAAAAATAATTTAACATTATCCTTTTAAGAAAGGCCACAGAGGCATTCAGGGTCACATTACAAGAATAGAGGTCCTCACATATACCTCCCTGTAGTGAGTTGAGTCTTCCTTCCTTGGCCCCAGGCAAGTCTCCACCACAGGGTGACAGGCCATTCTGATATTTCAGTGTCTCCAATAGGGACAGGAAGGACTGTGGAGTCCCTGGAGGATTTATCTCTCAAGCTAAATGTGCCTTCCATCCCCAGCCCCTCACCCCATGCACACTCACTGTCGGAGAAGCTGCCGCCCCTCCTTCCACACCAGCGGGCTGTTCTCCAGCGTGACAGACTCCACGGGGCCATTGGAGACTGGAGAGAAAGGAGGCTGTCTTAGTCAGGGTACTGCCTCCTACCCATCACCTCCTCCATCTTCCTCACTCCTCAAACCCAAATTGGTCACTATCACAGGTCCTGTGGTGTCACTTCCTGAGTATCTGAAACCCACCCTTTCCCCTCTGCTCTTCACGATTCCTCCCTGAAGATCCCTCAGCTCTGTCTCCTGACAGTTCCCCAGACTAGTCCCCATATAAGATAAGGGTTTTATCTTAAAACTCAGAGCAAGTTGTTATTTCCCTGCACAGAAAGCTGGCCTGGTTCTAAGAGAATGGGCAGACTGGGTTCAAGTTCACTCTGCCACTTCCCAACTATAATGACCTTGAGCAGGTCAGTGTAACCCAGGTCTTAGTTTCCTCTACTAAGAAACAAGGCTGATAACAGCATCTACCTCTTGGGATTCTTGTGAATATTACATTAGATAATTTGTTTAGTATTTTATTCATCAAACATTCACTGGGCATCTACGTTGTGCTTAGCTAGGGGCCTAGGCTATATCAGGAAACAAAGACCCCTATTTTTGTGGCACTTACATTCTAGTTAGAAGAGGCTGATAATCACCGTCAGCCTGGAGTGTTAAGGTCTTTGCAGTTCACCTTGGCCAAGCTCCCACTGTTATCTGGCCCACCCTACCATGTCCTTCCTCCTTCCTACTTGCCCAGCTGCACTAACTCTGGTCCCCTAATGCAAGACACTATCTCAGCATGCACCTCTGTTCATCTGTACACACTATTCTCTTGCTCCCCTGCTGGGGAACTGATTCTTCTTTTAAGAAGCTTGGACTTTTAAGGGATCAGAGGTCACAGACCATGTCTACCTTGCTTTCTGCCATGTTCCTGACTTGTGACACAAAGCCAACACCCCATAAATAGACAAATTTTCTTTTCTTTTTTTTTTTTTGGGGGGGGGGTGTAAATGATTGAATGAGAATACAGTTCAAGCGCTCTTTGGTGAAGTCTTTCTATTTATTTATTTATTTATTTTTCAGACAGAATCTCACTATGTGGCCCTTGGTAGAGTGCCATAGAATCACAGCTCACAGCAACCTCAAATTCTTGGGGTCAAGGGATTCTCTTGCCTCAGCCTCCCAAGTAGCTGGGACTACAGGCACCCGCCACAATGCCCAGCTATTTTTTGTTATAGTTATCATTGTTGTTTTGCAGGCCCAGGCTGGATTCGAACCTGGCAGCTCCGGTGTATGTGGCTGGCACCCTAGCTGCTGAGCTATAGGTGCTGAGGGCTTCTCCAGCTTTCTGACACCATCCCAACACCTGCCCCCCACAGAGGGATCCCATGAGCTGTTCATGAGTCTGTCCCTGTTTCACAGAAGGAGTCAGGTGGGACTGGCCCCCAAGGCCCAGCATAGTACCTGGCACAGAATAGTCTGCAAGGGAGGGGCCCTGAGAAAGATTCCTCCAGGGGCAGCATCAGTGGTTCAGTGAGTGGGGTGCCAGCCCCATACACTGAAGGTAGCAGGTTCAAACCCGGCCCCAGCCAAACTGCAACAAAAAAATAGCTGGGCGTTGTGGCGGGTGCCTGTAGTCCCAGCTTCTAGGGAGGCTGAGGCAAGAGAATCACCTAAGCCCAAGAGCTGGAGGTTGCTGTGAACTGTGACGCTACAGCACTCAACCGATGGTGACAAAGTGAGACTCTGTCTCTGAAAAAAAAAAAAAAAAGAGAGAGAGAGAGAGACTCCTCCAGCCCCTGGAGCCAGTTCTGCTTTCTATGGAGCAAAGCAAGAAAGCAGTACCATCTTCACTTCTCTACCACACTGCTTTAGAAGGAAGGGGCCAACAGGATCAGAGGTTGGTACCTTGTTCTGACACATCTGGCTTCTTCTCCCCCTGGTTCAGGTCTGTCCCAAACTTCAGTTTATGATATTTGGCCCTAAAAGAGTAAATGATGAATGAATAAGAGATGTAGAAGTGTAAAGTCAGCAGTCACCTCAAGAATCTCAAATCCCAGGGCCTCCCCCTAATCCACTCTCCTACCTTTGAAGGTGAACTGTCCCCTTGTACCCCATGGCCCGGTAAAGGCAGTGCCAAAGATGGCGTGGTGGTAAAGCAGCCATTCCAGACTACCTTGCTATCTCTGCCCTATGAGTTCCTGAATTAGTGACTTATCCTCTTGAACCTCAGTTCCTTATCAGAAATAGTATCTGTTAGGCTACTGGAAGGGATAAACAAGGTGGGCCACCATCATTATGAATACTGCTGCTGGTTCTTGAATGCTATGTCTTTTTCACCCCTCCTTTCTCCAGAACCCTATGGTATTGGGATGACTAGAAGAGAATGCCTGACCCCAAATCTCCCTTAGCTAGGCAGAAGCACAGCCAGTGGCTTTCAGACTGTGCTTAAGACTGACTCTCTGAAGGCAGGGTCAGGGAAGGGAGGAGGGCTCACCTTTCCTGCTTCAGCGCATATTCTAACATCTTGATCCGCCGCACCAGGTCTGTCTTTAGATTTTCTTGCCCCTTCCTCTCTCCCTGGAGGAATGCCACCTGAGCCTGGGGAGACCAGGGAGACAAAAGCAAAGGAAGATAGCAGGGCTCAGACTCCCAGAGGGTGGCCCCTCACACACTCAGGTACGGCCTCAGCCCCTTCCCACCCAATGACCTGCAGCAGCCACTTCCTCAATGGAACACCAAGAGGACATGCTGGATCTGTTTCCAATGAACCCTGCCATGTCACCCACAATAAAAGACCTTGAGTCCTTTAACCCCTGAAATTAAAATAGAGGCAGCTTGGGTCTAACTTGGTGACTACATTTTGGGAAGAAGTCAGATCAGGGATGAAGGTAAGGAGGAGGGGAGGCATTAACAGCCTGGACTCCCCCACACCCCATGGCAGGTGCCAGCCCTAAGGATGCTGGTGGAGGTGGCGTCCCACTATTCTTACCAGAGCATCTGTCTCTGGGAGGCGTAGGAAGCTACTTCTGGAGCTCAGGGACAAGAGTGGGTGGCTCAGCTGAGCTCCCGCTCCAATACAAAAGCTTTTACTCGACCCCCACTGTGGGGACAAACTGTCCCACTGTATTCTGCCCAGGGTGTGAGAGAGATGTGCCACAGACATGACCAGGGCTCCTGCCAAGCACTTCACACTGACTGCTGGCTTGGGCTGTCCAATCTGTTCTGGTCTGTCAACAGGTCATTTGGAGACACTGGGCCAGCTGCTTTCAAGGCAAGATCCTGGTCCCTAACCATGTTCCAGAAGCCAAAGCCTAGAGGCCAGGGCTCTTCCCTGGCTTCTCCTCAAGTGCTCCACTGTTCCAGCCCCAGACAGCCTGAGCTCCAGGCCCAGCTTAGACACATATGTGCTGCAAGATCTGAGGCAGGTCACCAATCTTCTCTGAGCCTCCATTTGCCCCTCTAGGAAATAGGGCTCATAAGAGAATCTCCCCCCATGTGTTACGTTCTGCTCAATCCAACCCCTATCATAAGAATACAGGCTAGTAAGTCTCAGTTTCTACTTCTCTTATCATTTTTATTCTCCCTGTCCATTCTTTCACAGTTCCTCGGGGGAGCTATGATGCCTCTGAGTCTGGAGACCAATCAGATATGAATGTCTGTGGCTTACAGGACTCCTGCCACCATGGCCAACTGCATCTTCTTGGTCCCAGCTAGCTCCTTGCACACCATGTCCCTGCTGAAGAGCTTCTAAGACTCCACCAGAAGCCTCCAGCCTCTTCCAGACTGTTTTCAGTCTCAAAGCCTCACACCAGGGCTGTATGTTCTGGGTAACCTCCTAGATGCTGCCCCTTACCGCTTCCCCTGCCATGGAATTCACTGGACCCTGGCACACTGCCCCATGCACAGTATACTCAGGCCTGCTAACACCTCCATCCTGCCCCGGAGACCAGGTGTCACCCTCAGGTTAGTAGCGCACTCAGGCCATGGCAATAGGCACATTCATACATCGTTGGTGGGTCATGAACTGACACACCCTTCCTGGAGGGCAATCCAGCAATATCTATAAAAATGTTAAATGTACATTTTCTTTTTGGTTCCACTTCCAAGGATTTATCCTACAAGCATACATGCAATGGTAGGTCTCCTTCTGAATAAATAAAAAGGGATATACATGCATTAGCAGGGGTCCTCAAACTTTTTAAACAGGGGGCCAGTTCACTGTCCCTCAGAACGTTGGAGGACAGGACTATAGTTTAAAAAAAAAAACTATGAACAAATTCCTATGCACACTGCACATATCTTATTTTGAAGTAAAAAAACAAAACGGGAACAAATACAATCACACTGCCGCATGTGGCCCATGGGCCGTAGTTTGAGGACCCCTGCATTAATGTATAACAAAAGATCATTCACTCATTCATTTACTCCACAAATATTTATTAATTTGTACATGTTAATCCTAAGGATACAGCATTGAACAGAATGGGGTTTATATTCTAATGGGGGTGGTGTAGGACATCAACAAATCAATGTATGTAATGGAAAAGAAATCTCACCTATCCATTGAGAGAACAGAACCTTTATCCCCTTTAACATTTTTACAACACATATGTTCACAGGTACCTGAGGACAGCCAGACTACTCACAGGTGATCGATACAGCAAAAGTGGAAGTTTCTGCCCTTTGTGGGGCTTTTTGTTTTTTTGTTTTTGAGATAAGGTCTTGCTCTGTCACCTGGGCTACAGTGCAGTTGCATTATCATAGCTCACTATTACGTCAAACTCCTGGGCCAAGCAATCCTCCTGCTCAGCCTCCTGAGTAACTGGGACTACAAGTACGCACCACTATGACCAGCTAACTTTTTTCAATTTTTAGTAGAGACAAAGTCTCCCTCTTGCTCAGGCTGGGCTCAAACTCCTGATCTCAAGCAATCTACCTGTGCAGGCCTCCCAGAGTGCTAGGATTTCAGGAACGAGCTCCTGTGCCTGGCCTCTTTTGTCTATCTTCTCTGTCCCCCAAATCTACACTATAAATCATTTTGGAAGGTGGGAATAAGGCTGGGTGCAGTGGTTCACGCCTGTAATCCTAGCACATGGGAGGCCGAGACAGGTGGATTGCCTGAGCTCAGGAGTACAAGACTAGCCTAAGCAAGAGCGAGACCCCATCTTTAAAAAAATAGGTGGGTATTGTGGCAGGCATCGTAGTCCAGCTACTCGGGGGGCTGAGGCAAGAGGATCATTTGAGCCCAAGAGGTTGAAGTTGCTGTCAGCTATGATGCCACGGCACTCTACTGGGGGCAAGAAAGTGAGACTCTGAAAAAAATAAAAAATAAAAAAAATAAAAGAAAGTGAGACTCTGTCTTAAAAAAAGTAAAAAAAAAGGTGGGGACAGAAGTAGAGAAGAAAAAGCCAATCATTAAACACAAACCCCAAGTTTCTTCCTTATGGTTTTCCCTGTCCTTCTGAGCTTCCGTTATGAATCCTTCCCCTCCCAGCCCAGCCTAGACTGCTGAGAGCCTACACTCATCCAAACCCACCACCATGTGGTGACTGCCCACCACATGTCAGGTACTGTGGAAGGCACTAAGAAGTATCTGAAAAGCCACATGGATCCTGTCTCCACATGGCTCTCGCTGGAGACAGGCATGAGCAGCAACTCACATACAGCATGACTCGGTCCGCAGTGAGTGACCAAAGTGGCTATGGGAGGAGGGACAAGGAAGTGACAGTTCACCTGAGACCTAAGGCTGACTAAAAGTTGGCCTGCTGTCAGAGTGCAGCGACAAAAGTTGCATGGTGAGCTTAAGGAACTCTAAAGAGACCAGTGCCACTGCTTGAGAATGTGTAAAAGGCTTCAGAGTAAAGTTAAAAGAAATAGAGAGGCTGGCAAAGGACAGAAGCCATGCTACCAAATGCAAAATTATCCCAAAAGCACAGGAAAACTGTGGAAGGGTGCTGTAGGCACAGAAGAGAGAGAGGTAACAGTATTGACATGTTACATAGTAACCCCAGCTTTAACTACAGAACTGATGGGAGGGTGGGGAAGGACAGCAAAGCTAGAGGCAAAGGCACAAATCATAGAAGGGGGCAGTCATAAAAATCCAGGAAGAAATGGCAGTGGAGCAATGGACATAGTGATGATGTCTGTGGGGGAAGGTGGAGTCCACTATGCTACCCACCTCCCTACTTACTCAACCACCACTCACATCTCTCCCACCACCTCCCCTAGCCTTGATCTCCTCTTTCCCAGTCACCACACCAGGATCTCAGACTTTGTTGCAGAAGAGGAAAGAGAACCAGAAAGATGTGGGTGAAGTGTCTCAGGTTGGTGGAATCCCACCAGAAAAGGCAAGTGTCAGTGGCCAAACAGTCTCTCCCTGGCTGCAAAGCACCCCCTATAAGGGCCATGGTGGGTGGGCACCAGGTCTGGGATCTAGAAGTGCTCTGTCCTCTACACGCACCCTCTGCCACTCCCTCTGGCCAGACTAGGAGAGCAAGTGCCCCCAAACCACTCTGATACCTGGCTCCTGCCTTGGCCTCTCCTACCCTTTGGCTATTCACTCTCTAGCAAAGGAGCATCTGAAAGGGTTCCCAAGGAGTCCCTGGATCTTAGTATTCCCAGGAGCTGAGGCCCCTCTGAACTGGCAGCTTTATTTCCCAGCACCCCCAAGAGGGGTTCCTCACTCAGCACCATCTAGCCACCCAGCTCTGCATCTCCTAAATGCCTTCTTCCCAAGCTTTAGCAGTTGCTGGAGGAATGAGTCCCCAATGGATCCCTCAGAACTCCCTAGGATGCTGGAAGTGGGCAGGGGACGACTCTACACCTTCTCTGCTGGCACTGCACTCATTGCTGACTCCCCGTCACTGCTCCTACACGAATGTCAAGTTCAGATCCCTTCCCCAAAGGTTACTCCTGTCCTCAAAGAGCTTCCCCCTCTCAGAGGTGCCAGAGAACAAGGGCAGAAGCATACAATCTAGAACTTAACTCTGCATGAACTCTGAAGTCTCCTTTGCAAGTTAGTTTTCTCGGCTAGCCTGGAAGTTTCCAAAGGACAGAAGCCATATTGCCTACTTCTAGGAACACCTCACATAGCAAATTCCTGCTTACATCAACTGCAGCTCTGCCACCTTCTTGCTCCACTCTGGGTGCCTCTTGGCAGGATTACAAGGGGCTGCCTTTGCTGCCATTCAGCACACAGGTACTCAGCACTTACAAACAGTGTGTCTTCTGCCAGGAGCAGCTATTATCAGCTCTTCAAAGAAAAGTTATTCAGAGTTTGTCAAAACCAGCTGATACTGTCCGGGTCTTAAAGAATCTCATAGGGCAAGTCACACCTTCTGTAAGAGGGAGGTGCTCAAGTAAAGGTGTGTAGAAAGAAGTGCTGCTGGGGATGTAATCTGGTGGGGCAATGTGGCAGAGCCGATCACCATTTGATAAACACATCCACTCTGCTATTCCCTCCATCTGTTCTGCCTTATCCTCACATGGGCATAAAGGACATTCACTGCAGCTATGTCTGATGGGGAAAAACTAGAAACAGTCTAAAAGGCCATCAAGAGGGGTTAAACTAAATAAACTATGGTATCAACATCCAATGGAATGCTACGCAGTTATCAAAAATAATGAGAAAGAGGCCACGCACAGTGGCTTACACCTGTAGTCCCAGCTACTTGGAGGCTGAGGCAGGAGGATCACTTCAGCCCCAAGTTTGAGGTTGCTGTGAGCTGTGATGACACCATTGCACTATAGCCCCCCAGGCAACAGAGGGAGACTCTGTCTCCAAAGAGAGAGAGAGCAAGAACTCTCTGTGCTGATATGAAAGGAACACTAAAACACATGATGTGAAAAAAGTCACAAAATGATACATGTAGAATGATCTCATGTATTACACACACACAACTACTTTTATAACAGTAACAGCTAGGGAGGAAAGCTGGAGAGAGGAGTAGGTAAGGGACAAAGGGAGGAACTTTCCCTGTTCACTCATATATATGTGTATACATACACACACCGCATGCTCAAATTATTAAAAGAACAAAAAACAAAATGATGATACTAAAGCCTAAATAAGAGAGAGCCTAAGTTCCTCTCTGTTCCCCAGAAGTTCCTCTCAAATTCCAAAAAGGGTCACTAAGTGGAGAAGCACACATCTTTCCTTTAGAATCTCAAAGATCAAAGGTGGTATTGGGGGGGGGGGGGTGCTATAGGGTTCACAGTATAAAATTCCAAAGACCCACACCTCTGCTATTGATACAGGACAGGTGGCACCCCAGCCAGCTCTGAATAGCTGAGGGGAGGACTGCCACCTCCACCCTGGTGGTGTTGGTGCAATGGCAGCTGGCAGCTGGCAGAGGAACCAGAGAGGGCTGGTGGGGGTAGGGGGTGGGGGGGCAGGAGGTCCCAGTGGCCAGAGGGGCCAGATAACTGCTGGGGAGACACCAGCACCTTAGTGTCTCCCTCCCCTTGCACTTGAAGCTAAACAGGGAACCCCCATTTCCCAGGCCTGGTCAACTTCATGTAGGTTTTCTAGGCCTGGGAATCAAAGGGATTGTATCCATTCATTTGTTAAGGAGTCCAGGGCCAAATGTAACTACAAAGGACCCAAGCCTCTAAATGTAACTACTGAGTCCTGCCAAATGTAACTATAGTGGACCCATGCTCCTAAATGTAACTACTGAGTCCTGCCAAATGTAACTACAGGGGACCCATGCAACTAGATAGATAGATAGATACACACACACACCCCTCTGGACAAAAAGACCAGGAAAATTTCACATGAAGGCTATAACCCAACTATACCTCAAGACTATGAGGAAAGGACCAAGGAAGGGGAAGGGAGGGGGGAGGTGTGGGTGGATGGAGGGTGATGGGTTGGGCCACATCTATGGTGCATATTTTTATCTATAATAAAAAAAAGAAAGAAACACAGTAGATCCAGCCTGAGCCAGAGTGAGACCCCATCTCTAAAAATGAAAAACTGAGGCAAGAGGATTACTTGAGCCCAAGAGTTTGAGATTACTATAAGCTATGATGTCATAGCACTCTACTGAGAGTGAAAAAGTGAGACTCTGTCTCAAAAATATATATATACAATAATGTCTCCAGATATAAAATCAATATGCACCAATAATAGTCAAACTGAGAATCAAATCAAGGACACAATTCCCTTCATAGTAGCTTAAAAGAAAATGAAGTACCTGGGAAAATGCCTACCAAAGCAGGTGAAGGATCTCTATGAAGAGAACTATGAAACCCTGAATAAAGAAGGAACAGAAGACATTAACAATCGGAAAAACATACTGTGCTCATGGCTAAGAAGAATCAACATTGTTAATATGTCCATAATACCCAAATTGATCTACAGATTTAATGTAATCCCCATTAAAACACCAACATTATACTTTGAAGAACTTGAAAACATAGTTCTTTGTTTCACATGAAACCAGAAAACAAAATAAAAAAGTGAAAGCTATGTAATTCTACAAAGTAAATATGAAGGCATGATGTTATCAGACTTCAGGTTATATTGCAAGTCCACAGTGATCAAAATAGCGTGGAACTGGCACAATAACAGAGACATAGGTCTATAGAACAGAATAGAGAACCTGGAGGTAAAACTAGCTGCATATCCCAATCCAATAGCGAATAAACCAACACGAGCATACACTGGGGGAAAAAATGCCTTTTTAATAAATTGTGCTGGGAGAGCTGGTTAGCCATGTGTAAAACACTGAAACTGGACCCACACCTCTCACCACTTATTGTCTCACTCTGGGTAAAAGGTTTAACTTTAAGATGCAAAATGATAAAAACTCTAGAAGAAAATGTTAGAAAAACTCTGGACAAAATCAGCCTGGGAAAAGATTTTTTGAAGAAAATACCATTGGCAATTGCAATAGCACCAAAAATAAGAAATGGAACATGACCAAGCTGAAAAGCTTCTGTATAGCTAAGGGCACAACAACTAGAGCAAACAGCAACCATCAAAATGGGAGAAGATATTTGCATGTTATGAATCTGACAAAAACCTAATAACCAGAATCTACAGAGAACTCAAACGAATCAACAACAACAAAAAAAGCAAATAACCTCATTTATCACTGGGCAGGAGACACAGACTAGCTAATTCTTATTTCTTTGCTTCAGAAACCTATCTTTTTTTCTTTTCTTTTCTTTTTTTTTTTTTTTCAGACAGTCTCACTATGTCGCCTCAGTAGAGTGCTGTACTATCACAACTCACAGCAACCTCAAGTTCTTTGGCTTAAGAAATCTCTTGCCTCAGCCTCCCAAGTAGCTGGGACAAAAGGCGCCTGCCTCAATGCCCAGATATTTTTTGTTGCAGTGGTCATTGTTGTTTAGCTGGTTCAACTGGTTGGAACCCACCAGTGTGGGTGTATTTGTCTAGCACTGTAACCACTGTCCTACCATGCTACCGGCGCCAAGTTGGAAACATATCATCTTTCTTTCTACTGCAAATAAATCAATAAAATGCTCTTTTTACTCATGATTGCCTTAAAACACTACAAGATAAAAATAAGTTATCCAAGAGTGACATAAACAGAGATATGGGGACATACATTAACTATTTCTAGTGAAGCTGATTTTTCCCTGGAGTGTGAAGAGACTAGGTCTAAAGAATAAAAATTAAACAAACAAAAAGAAACATTACTTGACTAATCCAGTTTTACCCCCAATAGATTTCTAAGACAATAAATCTCTAAGCTAATGGAAAAGTTTACCTTAGGTGTTATGTAATTGCCCAAAGCCTGAAGGTCAAATAATTCTATCAGTTTGGATCATACTTGTTTTGGTCCAAACATATTGGGAGCGGTGCCTAAATATTTACTAAAATTAAACTTCACTTTATTTGAGAAGGCCTCAAGATTTAATTTGATTTCAAAATTAATATAACATGATTTTCTTGCATATTCAACTCTATGGACTAAAATTTATAACTGCTATATTTCCATATACCAAAATAACCAAAATTGTGAACCTGTAACTTCTGAAATATTCATAGCTATATTCCATCACCTCCTACTACTTACTTTCAGGGGAAGTCATTAGGCATTCATTCAGTTTGCATATTATTTTACTTGTCTGTATGTTAGTTAAGTAATACGCTGAGAAATTGCTTCATTTTATATATTGAAATCTAATTAGAAGGTAAAGACAGACTTGAAACATTTGTAATATTTCCTCACTTAAGGTCCTGCTGTCACTAATTCATTTTATTATTTTACAAAGCCTGACTTTATCATGTTAGTTTGAACTAAACATATCCTGCCTCCCCTCTCCATCCTTTTTTCTGCTTTATATTTTAAGGGCATCATCAAGCCTTGAAAAATTGCAAATGTACCATTCAGTTCAAATAATCTCTTCTTCTTAAATTAACTCATTCCTAAATACCACAATGAAAATATGCCTTTTGCAAAATTTATCTGATTCTATTTTAAAAGCACATAAATTAGTCATATGTTAATTCATCATCTTCTGGACTATAAATATATGACTAACTTATTAAGAAACTTTTTTTATTAACCTCCATTAATTCAGTAGTCCTTTTTGTAAATGAATAAAAATGCAATCTTGCGGTAGTTTTATTAAAAGAGGTGAATGAGTATATGTATACATATAAACACATGTATGTGCATATGAAATTACACAAACAAATTAGAGTTTGGAATAATAGTATCATTACTTTGATCAACTACTGAGAAAATAAATGGATACTGCTTTCTACTGTTTTCAATTGCTGGGTGTACTAGACATTTGCCAAGACATACTCACTAATTTAAGAGTTAAATTGAAAAATAAAATAAAATAAAATAAAGTTAAATTGAAGAATATCTTCAAATTCTTATGAACTTTGAAAATTCATAGAAAGTAATTCTTCTTTGTTTAATAAAACAGCTCATAATTCCTTGAGTTTTGTACTAAAATGATTAAATTAATAGCTATAGAAAACTATCTGATATTTTGATAGAATACTATATTGAAATCTTTTTTTTTTATTGTTAAAACATAGCTGTGTACATTAGTGCAATCAAGGGGTACAATGTGCTGGTTTCATATACAATCTGAAACATTCTCATCAAACCATTCAATGTAGCCTTCATGGCATTTTCTTAGTTATTGTATGTAGACATTTGTATTCTGCCTTTAGTAAATTTTGCCTGTACCCATTCCAAGATGCACTGTAGGTGTGGCCCCACCCATTACCCTCCCTCCACTTTAACCTCCCCCCTTCTTTCCCCTTCCTTGGCCCTTTCTCCATAGTCTTGTGGTATAGTTGGGCTATAGCCTTCCTGTGAAAGCCACAATTTAGCTTCATAGTAGGAATGAGTACATTGAATACTTTTTCTTCCATTCTTGAGATATTTTGCTAAGCAGAATATGTTCCAGCTCCATCCATGTAAACATGAAAGAGGCAAAGTATCCATGTTTCTTTAAGGCTGCATAATTTTCCATGGTATATATGTACCACAATTTGCTAGTCCATTTGTGGGTCGATGGGCATTTGGGCTTCTTCCATGCTTAGCAATTATGAATTGGGCTGCAATAAACATTCTGCTACAGATGTCTTTGTTATATTGTGATTTTTGGTCTTCTGGGTATAAACCTAGCAAAGGAATTATAGGATCGAGTGGCAGGTCTATTTTTAGGTTCCTAAGTATTCTCCAAACATCCTTCCAGAAGGAACGTATTAGTGTGCATTCCCACCAGCAGTGTAGAAGTGTGTCCTTTTCTTCACATCCACTCCAACATCTCTAGTTTTAGGATTTTGTTATGTGGGCTACTCTTACTAAGGTTAGATTATATCTCAAAGTATGGGATCACATGTTCTTTACTTGCTAATACGTTTGAGTTCTCTGTGGATTCTGGTTATTAGACCTTTAGCAGAGGTATAACCTGCAAATATTTTATCCCATTCTGAGAACTGTCTGCTTCCTTTACTTACTATATTCCGGCTGTGCAGAAGCTTTTTAGTTGGATCAGGTCCCAGTAGTGTATTTTTGATACTGCTTCAATTGCCTGGGGAGTCCTCCTCATAAAATATTCACCCAGGCCAATTCCTTTAAGAGTTTTCCCTGCACTTTCTTCTAGTACTTTTATAGTTTCATGTCTTAAGTTTAAATCTTTAATTCAGTGAGAGTCTATCTTAGTTAATGGTGAAAGCTGTGGGTCCAGTTTGAATCTTTTACAGGTTGCCAGCCAGTTCACCCAGCACCATTTGTTAAATAGGGAATCTTTTCCCCACTGAATGTTTTTAATTGTCTTGTCAAAAATCAAATAACGGTAAGTAGCTGGATCCATCTCTTGGTTCTCTATTCTGTTCCAGACATCTACTTCTCTGTTTCTATGCCATTACCATGCTGTTTTGATCACTATTGATTTATAGTACCGTCTGAGGTCTGCTAGCATGATTAATCCTGCTTTCTTTTTATTGCTCAGTAATGTTTTGGCTATTCAAGGGTTTTTCTGATTCCACATAAAACTAAGTATTATTTTTTCAAGATCTTTAAAATATGACAATGGAGCTTTAATGGGAATTGCATTAAAGTTATATACTGCTTTGTGTAGTATAGACATTTTTACAATGTTGATTTTTCCCAGCCATAAGCATGGTATTTTTTTCCATTTCTTAACATCTTCAGCTATTTCTTTTCTTAAAGTTTCATAGTTCTCCTTGTAGAGAACTTTCATGTCCTTTGTTAGGTATACTCCCAAGTATTTCTTCTTCTTTGGCACTACTGTGAAAGGAACAGAGTCCTTGACTGTTTGTTCAGCTTGGTTATTGTTGGTATATATAAAGGCTACAGATTTATCTGTGTTGATTTTGTAGCCTGAGACATTGTTGTATTCCTTGATCACTTCTAAAAGTTTTGTAGTCGAATCCCTAGTGTTTTCCATATATACGATGATGTCATCTGCGAAGAGTGAAAGTTTGATCTCTTCTGACCCTATGTGGATACCCTTGATCGCCTTTTCTTCCCTAATTGCAGTGGCTAAAACTTCCATTACACTGTTAAAGAGCAATGGAGACAATGGGCAACCTTGCCTGGTTCCTGATCTAAGAGGAAATGATTTCAATTTAACTCCATTAAATACAATATTGGCTGTGGGTTTGCTGTAGATGGCCTCTGTTAGTTTAAGAAATATTCCTTCTATATCAATTTGCTTAAGTGTTATGATCATGAAGGAATGCTGGATATTATCAAAAGCTTTTTCTGCATCAATTAAAAGAATCATAGGGTCCTTATTTTTAAGTTTGTTTATGTGTTGAATTACATTTATAGATTTATGTAGATTGAACCAGCCTTGAGATGCTGGGATAAATCCCACTTGTCATGGTGTATAATTTGTTTGATGTGTTGTTGGATTCTGTTTGTTAGGATCTTATTGAGTATTTTAGCATTAATATTCATTAGTTTTATTGGTCTACAATTTTATTTTCTTCTTGGGTCTTTCCCTGGTTTGGGTATCAAGGTGATGTTTGCTTTGTAGAATGTGTTGGGTAATATTCCTTCTTTTTCTTTGTTTTGGAACAGGGTTAGTAATATAGGTACTATTTCTTCTTTAAATGTTTGGTAGAATTCTTATGTAAAGCCATCTGGTCCTGCACTTTTCTTTTTAGGAAGATTATGTATAGTTGATGCTATTTCAGAACTTGATATAGGTCTTTTCAACATTTCCACTTCATTCTAGCTATTTCTTAGTAGGTGGCAAACTTCCAAGTATTGGTCAATTTCTTTCAGATTTTCATATTTCTGAGAGTAGAGTTTCTTGTAGTATTCATTAAGAATTTTTTGAATTTCTGAGGGGTATGTTGTTATTTCATCATTACCATTTCTGACTGATGAAATTAGAGATTTTACTCTTTTTTCCTGGTTAGGGTGCCCACAGGTTTATCTATTTTATTGATTTTTTTCAAAAAACAATTTTTGGATTTATTGATCTATTGTATAATTTTTTGTTTTCAATTTCATTTAATTCTGCTCTGATTTTGGTTATTTCTTTTCTTCTGCTGGTTTTGGGGTTGGAGTGTTCTTCTTTCTCCAGTTGCTTGAAATGTCCCATAAAGTTATTAACTTCCTCTCTTTCCGTTTTCTTGAGGAAGGCTTGCAAAGCTATAAATTTCCCTTAGGACTGCCTTTGCAGTATCCCAGAGGTTCTGGTAATTTGTGTTTTCATTGCTGTTTTGTTTCAAAATTTTGGTGATTTCCTTCTTAATTTCATCTATAACCCATCTATCCTTCAGCATAAGTTTTAGCTGACAGTTTTTTTTATGAGTATGCAGGTTCCTGTTGCTATTGAGTTCAAATTTTATTCCATAATGGTCTGAGAAGATGCCATGAATAATTTCTATTTTTTAAAATTTGCTGAGGTTAGATTTGTGGCCTAGATTGTGGTCAATTTTGGAGTATGTTCCATGGGTTGATGTAAGAATTTGTATTCAGTTTTGTCGGGATGAAATATTCTGTAGATGTCTGTTACATCCACATGTTGAATGGTTAAGTGTAAATCTAAAATTTCTTGCTTAGCTTCTTTTTGGAGGATCTCTCGAGCATTACTAAAGGGATGTTAAAATCTCCAACTACTATGGAACTGTAGGAAATCAATTTGCTCATGTCTGTTAGTTTCTTTTATAAATTCAGGTGTGTTCTGGTTGGGTGCATAAATATTAATAATTCAAATCTCATCATATTGAGTATTACCTTTAACAAATGTGAAATGTTCATCCTTATCCTTCCTTATTTTGGTTGGTTTAAAGCCTACTGCATCTGAAAATAGGATTGCAATGCCTGCTTTTGCTGCTTTCCATTTGCCTGGAGTATAGATGACCATCCCTTCACCTTGAGTCTATATTTGTCTCTTAATGTAAGATGCGATTCTTGTATGAAGCAGATATCTGGATTGAGTTTTTGTATCCATTCAGCCAACTCATGCCTCTTTAGAGGACAATTTAAACCATTCACATTAATTGAGAATACTGATAAGCCTTTTGAGAGTCCGGTGGACATTTTTAATCCTTTTGTGACTGTGGAAATTGGAATTTGATCACAATTTTCTGGCTTGGTTTACTTTTGTGGTGGAGGATTATGCTGGTCTTTATACAGGATAGGTCTGGGAATATCCTGGAGAGCTGCTTTAGTTATAGCAAATTTCTTCAACATGTGAATGTCATTGAAGTATTTAATTTGTCCATCATAAATGAAACTCAGTTTAGCTGGGTATAGCATCTTGGGTTAAAAGTTATTTTCTTTTTGGAGATTAAAATTTGATGACCATCCTCTTCTAGCTTTAAAGGTTTCAGCAGAGAGTTCTGCGGTTATTCTAATATTCTTCCCCTTGTAGGTGATAGTTTTCTTTCATCTGGCTGCTTTCAGAATTTTCTTCTTCAGAATAACTGTAGTAAAATTGAGTATGATGTGTCTGGGGGATGTCTTATTTGGGTTGAGTTGTGCTGGAGTTCTGAAACTGTTGCCTGTCTGAATTTCAGAATCTCTTGGCATGTCTGGAAAGTTCTCCTTTATAATCTCATGGAGAAGAGACTCTGTGCCTTGTGAAGCCACTTTATCGCTTTCGGGGATCCCTATAAGATGAATATTGGTTTTCTTCATATTATCTCAGAGCTCTCTGAGAGAGTGATCTGTTTTTGTTCTCCATTTCTCTTCCTCTTTGAGAGTCTGGGAGCATTTGAAAGCTTGTCTTCAATGTCAGAAATCCTTTCTTCAGCTTGCTCCATTCTGTTACTGAGGGATTTTACT
>CAUYPK010051501.1:0-28819 GCA_963574355.1 Loris lydekkerianus | reverse complement strand
TAGATTTATGTATATTGAACCAGCCTTGAGACCCTGGGATAAATCCGACTTGGTCATGATGTATAATTTTTTTGATGTGTTGTTGGATTCTGTTTGTTAGGATCTTATTGAGTATTTTAGCATCTATATTCATTAGTGATATTGGTCTATAATATGCTCTTTTTCTTTAAAAAATTAGTCTGTTTAGTTATAATTTATATATTAAGTATATACAAAATATGTGAACATGAATCATTGGGGAAGTGCCAAAAGAACCACAAAATAATCACTAAAAACAACTAGAAGGGCTAAAATTAAAAAAGACAGTCAACAATAAAAATTCTGGGAAGGTACTCAGAGCTCTTTTTAATTGCAGGTGTGAACATGAAATGGTAGAGCCACTTTGGAAAGTTGTTGGCAGTTTCTTACAAATTTAATTTAAGCATATACCTTTGGATCTAGAAGTTATACTGCTAAGTGTTTTCTCAAAAGGAATGAAAACATATGTCCACAAAAGCTTTTTAAAAGAATATTTATAATAGATTTATTCCTAGGAGCTAATAACTAGAAGCAGCCCACATGACTATGAAGGTAATGGATACAAATTTTTGGTAGATTTATACAGTGTAATGCTATTCAATAATAAAAAGGAACTATTGATGTGCACAAAATGATATGGATAAATCTCATATATGCAGCAAAAGAAGGGGGACGCAATACTCTATGATTTCATTTATTGTATATTAAGTTCTAGAACAGGCTTCATGGTGAAAAAAAATAGTAAGAAGTAGTTGCCTTTGGCGGAGGAGAAGGCTGATGTTTGGGAGGGAGCATAAGAGCTTCCTGAAGGGATGAAAATGTTCAGTATCTGATAGAGATGTGAGTAAACACACATTTGTCTATTCAGGTTGTACAGTTAAATATATATTTCAGTGTATATAAATTTTATTTGAAAATTACACAAATGGAGTTGGGTGTCAGAGTGTTGGGGATGTGAAAGAAGTAAGAATTACAGAGTGTTGATGGTGGCTGAAGTTGCATAATGGAGTTTATTATACTATTGTGCTTAAAATCAGTAAGTTATTAGATAAGAAGATACATGAATAGCACCTATGTTTTCACCAGCAGTATATTAAGAAACCTTTACTGGCCATGCATGGTGGTTCATGCCTGTAACCCCGGGAGTACAGGATCAATCTTAGCAATAATGACACACTGTCTCTACAAAAAATAGAAAAATTAGCCAGGCATGGTGGCTACTCGTATAGTCCTAGCTATTGAGGACTGAAGCAGGGGAATCACTTGGGCTCTGGAGTTTGAGGTTGCTGTGAGTTACGATGATGCCACTCTAGCCTGGGTGACAGAGTGAAATCCTGTCTCAGACAAATGAACAAAAATCCAAATCCTTACTGGGGCAATTTCTTTCTCTAGTGACCACATATGATTCTGCACTTCTTTATTTCCATCAACCATTATGTTGAATCCCTCTTCACTTTTAAACATCTTAAAAGTGAAGTCTAAATTTCACTTCCATGGGCGGAAGGTTTTTCTGACTCAAAATACTCACTTGTGTTAAGTGTCCTTGTTAAGTTGTTTCATGGCTTTTATTATAGTCATGATTTTTAAAAAATTATTTAATATCAATTTCACCAGTAGACTAAGTTCAGAGGGCAAGGTGTATTTATTTTTGCTGTGTTAGTGTCTAGAATAGCACATTTATTGAATGATAGGTGGTGTTTTAAAAAATTAAGCATCTCAAAACATAAGAGCTATTCCTTTTTTTTTTTTTTTTTTGAGACTGAGTCTCACTTTGTCACCTTTAGTAGAGTGCTAGGGCATCATAACTATCACAGCAACCTCAAACTCCTGGGCTCAAGCAGTCCTCTTGCCTCAGCCTCCTGAGTAACTGGGATTATAGATGCCTGCCACAGTGCCCAGCTGTTTTTAGAGATCAGGTCTCATTCTTTTGCTTAAAATGGTCTTCAACACCCGAGCTCAAGCAATCCACCTGTCTTGGCCTCCCAGGGTGCTAGGTTTGCAGGCATGTGCCACCGCGTCCAGCCTTGAAGAACTATTCTACTATGCTTTTTATTGTTGAGTCAGAATGTTACAAAAGACATGGAATGTGGGATAATGATTGAGAGATGGTAATGCTATCTTTTCCATTTTATTGACACCTGGTAAAAAAAGAACAGAGTGATCATACTGTGTCATTAGATCTGGAACCATGTCCCAAAGTCCTGTCAGTTGGTCTCAAATGCTCTTGGGCTTTCTTTCTATTACCGTATATATTCGAGTATAAGCCGAGTATTTTCGGCACAAAAAACCCGAACTCGGCACAAATTTTGTGCCGGGAAAAACTCGGCTTATACTCGAGTATATACGGTATTTTATTTGAAAGCCATATGAGTACTCTTTACAGAATATTCTTTGTGTGTGTGTGTGTGTGTGTGTGTTATAAAATTTATTCGTGTAGCATTCAGACATTTTTAGGTGGGAAAGATGATATGCAGATTCTACTACAAGGTACAGCAGAAAGTTGTATGGGAAGGGACGATACTTCTGATGCATACCAGCAGTGGCACGATTCCAAACAAATGTTAGATGAAGGAGCTTCACTGGGGAAAAACTGAAGGTAATAATTTAAAGCTTCATGAGGCAATATATGTTCCAATTTAAAACACTAAGAAATAGTACCATCAATGAAAAAGGAAATCAACTTCTAAGTGTACCAAAAAGGGTGGCAGGGCACAAGAGGAAAATTTGGACTTGTTGAGGTACAAATAGGAGTGTTCCCTAAGAGGGGCATTAATTATTATTAATGACAAACCCTGCAAATACAAAATAAAACCCAAATCATTGGTCACATAATTTACAGAATATTCTAAATGCCTCTTTGTTCCTCGCCAATGTCCTTCCTCCTTTGCCCATTAGTTTTTGTATTTATCAGGGATAATAATCTATAAGGGTTGGTTGTTTTCTTATTTTTTATACTGATGGCTGTATATTTTGTACTTCATTATGCCTCAATTTCAAATGAAGGTATGAACTAATAAATAATAAAGACAACTAAAAATGATTTGCTTATAATTGTTATCATTAAACATGTTATCTTTAATGCAAATACACATTGATGGTATTGAATGTTCAAGATTATGTTTTTGCTCTTGGTGTTTCATATTTCTGTGTAGTTGGGCAACTTTAACAATATAGTTAGATTTCTGCTATGAGTGTTTTTATTACACATATTTATACGCATTTTTTGAGACAGAGTCTTACCTTATTGCCCTTGTTAGATGCCATGGTATCATAGCGTACAGCAACCTCAAACTCTTGGGCTTAAGGGGTCCTCTTGCTTCAGCCTCCCAAGTAGCTGGGACTACAGGCACCAGCTACAATGCTTGGCTATTTTTTAGAGACGGTGGTGGAGGTGGGTGTTGCTGTTGCTCAGGCTGGTCTCGAACTCCTGTGCTCAAGCAATACACCTGCCTTGGTCTCCCAAAGTGCTAGGATTACAGGTGTGAGCCATTGCACCTGGTCTGTTTTATAACTTTAGCTGTTACTTGAGAGACAGCATATTATAGGGGTTAAGAAGGTGGGTTCTGGAAAAGTGAGACTAATAGGATTTGAGTCCTGTTCCCACTGTTTCTAAACTCCGTGACTTTGACTAAGTGACTTAACTGCCTTGTGCATTAGTTTCCTCATCATTAAAAGAGATGCTAAGAGTACCTGGCAGTGTTGAGAGGAGTATATAAGGTAGAATGTATAGTGTCTGATATGTAGTAAATGTTAGATCTTTATTACTCTTTGGTTTCTATAGGAGTCCATAAATAACAACCCTTTCCTCAAAAGTTTTCTTGTTTATGGTAAAATATACATAGCATAAAATCTACCATTTTAACCATTTTTAAGTGTACAATTCAGTGGCATTAAGTACATTTGCAGTATTTTGTAACTTTTCACCTCTGTTTTCAGAACTTTTTCATCATCCAAAATAGAAATCCTGTATCCATTAAATAGTAACTCCTTATCTCCCCCCCACCCCCCGCCCCATTCTCTGGTAACTTTTGTTGTACTCTCTACTCTCTGTCTCTATGAATTATGACTATTCTAGGTACTTCATAAATAGAATCATGCAATATTTGTTCTTTGGTGACTATTTTACTTCACCTGGCATATTGTTTTCAAAGTTAATCTGTGTTGTACAATTGATTTCTGATTTCAGTCCTTGTGGTTGGAGAAAATACTTCTGTAGAAGTTCTAAGAAAACTTGTCCATAAAGTTTTTTTCAACAATATTTATACATTTGTTCTTAATAGCTAATAACTGGAAACACTGGTATGGCTGGGTCAAGTTGGGCTAATTGGCTGTAGCTCAGGGTCATGTAGGAACATGGAGTTTTTGAGGTAGGTACAGGGAAGGTGGTGTAGGGAGGGTGGTAAGCCTACTAGATAGTGGTTAGAGAAGATAAAGGTGCCACTTAGTGCCATGAATGTTCACAGTAAGGATTACAATTTTATGATTAATTTTATAAATTCTATATGTATCCTATTGAATTTAAAACTACAACTCATAAGAAAAATTGACCAGCATGGCTTTATAATTCATGGAAACCAAAGTATTTTTCTAGTACTTTGAAGGGGTTTAAAACACCTAATATTGGAGCCAGTATTTCATGTATTAATTGATTTTTCTCTTTCAGTAGTATTAGTTTAGAAAATGTATGTAATTAGCAGTACATAGGAGATATATAATGTATTTATGGTGAGCCTGAATCATATTTGAAAATCTAGCATTCATGTACTCTTGAGGTACCTGAATTCCCAAAAGCTTTATGTATTCTGAAGTTACTAAAATAAGACCTTTTGGGAATTCGGGTAATTTTAGAGTGACCTTTCCAATACCTGAGCACCATATACCTCTTCTCAGAATCTTTTAATATCTGTCCATTGCCTAGAATGAAGTCTAAAAATTATAGAGCAACACAAACATGGTCATTCATGAACTGACAGACATTTTCTTATAATTACTTAAATGCATGGTACTTCAGCTTTACTGATTAAGAAATCCTGAAGTTATCGTGGTATTTAAGTCATCTGTCTTTATATATATACTATTCACTTACCCTAAAATACACTACCTAGTATTTAACCTTGTAAGTCTCCTCAGGGAAGGTGTTTAAAAAAATGCTGTCTAAGCTCAATTAGTTATATCCTTCATACTTACTATATTTGGTAGTTAACAGTATTATAAGCTCCATTGTAGTGATTTTTTTAGAGATGCCTACTTACTCCCAAAGTTGAGTTGCTTGAGGACAGGTATTGTGTATCAGTCTCTACAGTATCTTGCATGCCTTGGTTATTGATTGATTTGATTGATTAGTGCTGATTGGTTAAATGAACTTTTATTTATTTATTTTTTTTTTTGAGATAGAGTCTCACTTTATCACCCTTGGTAGAGTGCTATGGCGTCACAGCACACAGCAGCCTCCAACTCCTGGGCTTAGGCAATTCTCTTGCCTCAGCCTCTGGTTAAATGAACTTTTATGCTTTTCCTTTTGAGAATATTATAAACGGTGTTCCTTTAGTTTCTTAATAGAAAATGGCACAGATTTCTATACGGATTGCCTATATGGGAAAACAGAAGAGAATAATTGAACAAAATATGAGTAGTTTCATCTAGGAACAATTTTCTGCAGTTGGATCTAATATGCTAAGTTATTAAATTACCTAGAGTAGAAGGTTGAATTTCTGAATGATAATGTTTTAGTTGTTAATGAAAATGGCATATAAGAGTATTTTTAAGTTCACATGGCACAAAACAGGGAAAGACTGCAAAGTTAGAGTCTGTGAGGTTTCTGATATTTCATAGACCAACAAAAGGTTGCTTTATTAGCAGCATTTAATGAATTGCTTTATTGGCTTAGGCATACTGGTAGCTTTGTCATTCCAAAGAGCTAAAAGTTCTCATTTCAATTCATGATTATGTTAGAGTATAAAAGTGAAAGCTTTTGACTTTCTCTTAAACAAAAAATAGAAAATTTTATAAATAGATGAAAGCATTTTAAAAGGACATGGTGAAGAACTAGATTACTATTAAATCATTTGAAAAATTTGTTTTCTGTCTCTTTGTGTACCAGTCTTACAACAATAGATTTCTTTTCATAGACCTATTAGTTATTATTTAAAATAATAACTTTAATAGGATAGTTTTTTAGAGTTAGGTTGAAGATAAATAAAACTGAATTATTAGAATGGGTAGACTTTCAATTCTTCAAATGGTGTTAGATATTAACAGCAATATGAGATCTAGGAATTGTTTTTCTTTTTTTCCCCTCTTTTTATGAAAAATAAGGGACAGTGTCTCACTCTTGCTGGTCTTGAACTCCTGGCCTCAAGTGATCCTCCCACTTCCTAGAGTGGTGGGATTATAGGTGTAAGCTGCCACATGTGATCTGAGAAACAGGAAATAATCAAAATAGAGAACACGCAATGCTACTTGGGTGGCATACTTTTCAAATTATTTTTTATTTACTAAAATGAAATGCATTTTGCATATTATAATCATTTGGAAGAGTCAACTTTTTTTCTGTTACCCTATTTTAGAGGATAATGTAGAGGGAGTCACTGGTACCCATTTTCTAATTTAAGTTCTTCTCAGCAGTGGTTTTAAGTACCAGGAATTACGGATCTAAAAATTATATAGTAGCATTTCATTTTTAATCAAACATTTTTTCAAAGTGGCTCACGCCTGCAATCCTAGCACTCTGGAAACTGAGGTGGGTGGATTGTCTGAGCTCAGGAGTTCCAAGACCAGCCTGAGCAAGAGCAAGATCCTGTCTCTTAAAAAGAAAAAAAAAAAATAGCTGGACAATGGGTGTGCACCTGTAGTCCCAGGTACTGAGGCATTTATTTCGCTTGAGCACAAAAGTTTGAGTTTGCTGTGAGCTTTGATGCCATGGCACACTACTGAGGGCAACAAAGTAACACTCTGTCTCAAACAAAAAAATTAATGATACAGTACTTACAAATAAAAAGAGCAAGAATATAAGATGTTTATGTATCTGCATGGACAGAATTAACAAATACTAACATTTTGCTATCATTCTTTCAGAACTTTTAAAATAAATTAAAAATATAGTTGAAGGTTACTAACCTTATTTTGCCTTTTTTCTCAGAGGTAATTACTATTTTGAAGGTATCCTTTAAATTTTGAATACCTCTTAGCACATTTATCTTTAAAAAGATAAATAGTAGTGATTTGGTTTTAAAATAAAAAATAGTGTATTGTTTTAAAATAAAAAATTGTGTATTATTTGATTACCTTTGTAATTTGCTTCATTTCAAGATTTATCCATGTTCATATTTGCATGTACTTAAAGTTTGTGTATTTTAACCTGTGTTATTAGTTTGTTCCATTATTTATAAACTTTAACTTTGATCACGGTATTTTGCCGTATATAGTGTGCACCACATTTTTGGCTTAAACTTTCAGGAAAAAAAAATCTTTTGTTTAATTTTTTAATTCTAATTTTTGTTTGTTTATATTTAGGTGCTTTTTTGGTATTATAAAGGAATTTTAGCATTTGGTTTTTAACATATGATACAAAAAAAGAGTTATATTTTTAACACATAAGCATAAATTGAAGAATTACAAACATCGATATAGATATAGAACTAGTACTACCCATATGTAATCTGCATTCTTACTTTTCCCTTCAAAAAATTTGGGCAAAAAGTAAACAGACCTGGCATATATGGTACTTGGTTAAAGTGATGATACCTGATTTCTCTATTATGTAAATATCTTTTTCGCCTTGATAATTAATCATTAATCTGTGTGGTAATGTCTTCAGACTGAGTAAATACTGTTTCTCAACAACTTTTTAATGGATTGGAATACCCATTATTGATTTTTGTTTGGATCCTCATTGATTACACTGATTCTTGCAAAATGATGATTTTTTTCGGTTCTGTTATTCTTTCCACATGACATAACATTGTGGTGTAATGCATTATGTGTTTGTGGTGGTGTTGGTGTAAACAAACCTGCGTTGTTTGTATAAAAGAGTAGCAAATATAATTATGTAAAGTACATACTATTTAATAGTAAACAACTATGTTACTGGTCTATGTATCTACTATGCTGTACTTTTTAATCATTATTTTAGGGTGTACACCTACTTAAAAAAAAGATTATCTGTGAAATAATCTCAGCATCCATCAGGTATCCAGAAAAAGGTATTATCATCATTGGAGATGACAGCTCCATCCCTGTTCCTGCTCCTGAATACCTTTCAGCGGGACAAAATGTGGAGGTGGAGCACAGTGGTATTTGATGATCCTGATGCTCTGTAGCCCAGGTTTAATGTGTGTGTGTGTCTTTGTTTTTAACAAAAAAGTTTAAAAAGCAACAATTTCAGAAAATAAAGAAGGCGGCTGGGCGTGGTGGCTCACACCTGTAATCCTAGCACTCTGGGAAGCCAAGGCAGGTGGATTGCCTGAGATCAGGAGTTCCAGACCAACCTGAGCAGAGCCAGACGTTGTCTCTCTAAAAATAGCTGATTGCTGTGGCGGCGCCTGTAGTCCCAGCTACTTGGGAGGCTGAGGCAAGAGAATTGCTTGTGCCCTAGAGTTTGAGGTTGCTGCGAGCTGTGAAGCCATGGCACTCTACTGAGGGCGACAAAGTGTGACTGTGTCTCCAAAAAAAGAGAAGATACAAAGAAAATATTTTTGTACAGCTGTATGATATGCTTGTATTTTAAGGAAAGTGTTGATACAAAACAGTCACAAAGTTAAAAATTAACGTTTATAAAGTAAAAAGGTTACAGTAAACTAAAGTTAATATATTATTGAAGACCACAAGTTTTAAATAACTTTAATGTACAGTAGTTATAAAGTCTACAGTAGTGTACAGTTCTGTGCTAGTGAATGTGCTAGGCATTCACATTCACTTACTAGTCATTGACTCATTCAGTCCAACTTTCAGTCCTCTGAGCTCCATTTATATTAAGTGCCCTACAGGTGTACCATTTTTTAATCTTTTATACTGCATTTTTACTGTACCTTTTTAATGTTTAGACAGGTTTATGCGAATTATTATAATTATGTTATAATTGCCAACAGTATTCAGTATAGTAAAGTGCTATACAGGTTTGTAGCCTAGGAGCAATAGAGTATACATAAGGCCTAGGTGTGTGATAGGTCATATCATCTCAGTTTTGTGCTAGTATGCTCTGTGAGGTTTGCACAAGAAATAAAAACATGTCTAAATATACATTTCTTAGAATATACCCCTGTGGTTAAGTGATATATGATTGTATTTTTTTGTTTTTTGAGGTTAGCCAAGGGGAATGAGTACACAATATGGTTTCTATGACAATTTGGCAAGTCCCATTATTTTTTATAGCACTTACTTGCTTTCTGGACCAACAAAATGTTCCATCCTTACCTTATGCTTTTTCCTACCCCCAACCTGGAATTGGCTACTTTGCCAAGGATCCACGTTCTTCTTAGTGAGCAATGCTATTTGGAAGCTGACCTAAACATAGATATGTTCTGTATTTCTGATGGCTCTTTTCAGTGAGTAGAGCAAGGAAACATACTTCAAAAAACCACCAATATTTGTAATTTCAATCTATCAACACAGGAGTTTTTCTCTCTTTATGTCATATTATATCTTTACCCATAGCAAAGATCCTGGTTATCAATAACATCGATAAAAATTTATGCATTTGCTCTTGTCCTACAGTATATATGGCATAATATTGGAATTACTATAGCAATACCATTGCTAACAATAAACCCAATAAATAAAGGAAGTTTAAGATTTCTATGTAGTATTTATTTTTAGAATATGAAGGTGTGTATAGTCAGAGTACTATGCTTATATGTTATTTTAATTTTATTTTTCATATTGCCAATTTGATAGACATTTTTATTTCTAAGTGTTCTTTTTATGGCTTTTGTAAATAGTGTTTTTTCTTCAGTTACATAAGCAACTTGAAATATTCTTTTTCCTGTTTTAATAGGAGAGTTAAGCCTATTTATATATCTTCATATTATTAGAATGTTTTGTATAATCTGTTGTATTTATTGCTAGTTTACATTACATATACTTTTACTCTTTTAAAAAATATTTTTACTGATATAAAAGTCTTCCTGTTGCTAGATTTTTAGACTTTTGGTCTTAGCTCTTGGATATAGTTTTAGTGTTTTTGTTGTCATTAATTTTGTTAATTAGAATTCATGTTTCCTTATTTTCATCCATTGAACTGCATAAATCTTGTGTCCTGAGGAAATTTGCATCTGAGCATTTAATAATTAACCATTGTGACTAGATATATTTTTTATGAAAAGTATGCCACAAGTGGATTATTCTACAGTTGATTTTTCCTTTCTGTGGTGCTTTTAGAATGTTGCTAGTATGTTTGTCCCTCCCTCTCCTTATATGTACAGCCAAGTAATTACAAAAAAAGTGCTCTTTGCCCTTAGCTGTGCTTTTCCTTTTTCCTCAAGTAGCTATGGTACATTTGGATCACAAAAAGGGAGCATCCTTGTCATATCTCTCTTAAGGGCAAAGGTTGATGATTCTTATTTATTTATTTATTTACTTACTTACTTACTTAATGGGAATCTTGGCTCTTCATTTTATGTATTTGATACTTATTATCTTAAGGAAAAAAACCTCTATATGTATTTGTTAGAAATTTACATAGAATACCTGCTAGAAGTCATTTACAAAGCTGGAAAACCATAAAATAGAAATACACTTAAAAAATGAACAGGATTTGTATAAAAAGCACTTTATTCTAGCATCAAATAGATGGAGATAATTATTCTTTTTCAGAATGAAAAACTGTATATTGTAAAATGTAGACTACTCAACATTTAAACACAAAATTAATGTAGTTTTAGTCAAAATCTGTTTTTTTCTTTTGAGGAGGAGGGGGAAGATTGCAACTTGATTCTTAAATATACGTAGTAGCGCAGTGATCTTAGGTGTAGTAGTGAGAGAATCTTAGGTGTGCTGTGAAAATTTTAAAGATTAATTAGGCTGGACTCAGGGGCTCATGCCTCTAATACTAACACTCTGTGAGGTCCTTCTGCCTCAGCCTCCAGCGTAGGTGGGACTATAGGTGTCCATCACAGTGTCCAGCTAATTTTTGTGTGTGTTTTTTCTTTAGTGATGGAGTCTCTTGCTCAGGCTGGTCTAGAACTCCTGAGCTCAAGGGATCTGCCTGCATTGGCTCCCAGAGTGCTAGGATGGATAGGTGTGAGCCACTGCACCTGGCTGACACATCATTGTCTTAAGAAAAAAGATATATGAGACTATTCTAGGATAGGAAAAACCAAAGAGATACAACAACCAAATGTAAGGAATGAATTATGATTTGTTTCTGGATGGAACCCTTTACCCTTAAGGCTAAAAAAAAAAGACATCTTTGAGGTGATTGGGAAAACTTGAATATATTGCAATTAAAAATTTAAGATACCAAATTATCTTGTTTCTTTCTTTCTTTCTTTTTTTTTTTTTTATGACATGTTTTACCCAATAGATTTATTACATTTGTAAGGCTGTTTTAAAAGATATGTTTCATTGCCTTTATGGTCTACAATAAGATCAGTATATATAAAAATATATAAATGTCATTTGCATCTCTTAAGAGATTAGTCTCAATAGAAAGCTCAGATGATGGGTCTTCCAGAGTACTTGCTTAAGAGGACTTTCACTTCCACTGTAACTACATTCTGTTTTTTCTAATAGCTATTTTAATCAGATTCACTATATCTTTGCTTATCATATTAAACTATTTTTTTTTTAGAGAGAGAGTCTCACTTTATTGCCCTTGGTAGAGTGCTGTGGTGTCACAGCTCACAGCAAATTTCAACTGTTGGGCTTAGGCGATTCTCTTGCCTCAGTCTCCCGAGTAGCTGGGACTACAGGTGCCCACCACAATACCCGGCTATTTTTTGTTGCAGTTTGACTGGGGTTGGGTTTGAACCCGCCACCCTCAGTATGTGGGTTGGTGCCCTACCCGCTGAGCCAGAGGTGCCACCCAGGTTAGACTATTTTTAAGTCTTATTTTATTCCTTCACTCTAAGAATAACCGTTAACTTGGCTAGATTTATTAAAGCAAGAACATTCTATGCCTTTAATTTTTTTCTAACTTTAATAAAAGTACTATACCCATAAACTAAATAAAACAAACAGCCCAATTAAAAAATGGGCAAGAGGTGTGAACAGACATTTCTCTGATGAAGATATAAAATGGCTGATAAGCATATAGAAAGATGCTCAGTGTCATAAATCATTGGGGGAATGCAAGTGAAACCACAGTGAGATACTAATGTTGACTCTGCTCCCTTTATTTGGAATTAGAGATCCATCATTAAGAACTGTGAAGGGTCTGAGATTTTACCCTATTTGCAGGTAACAGATTACTCAACTGTAGTTTCATGAATGCTGGTAAAAGATATGAGACTCTTGAATTGAGGTTTAAGGATTAGTAGTGCAAGCAATAGCAATGGGCACAAGCATTAGCTAGTTTTTTAGCCAATTTCTTGAGCTATGGTTCCCACACAGCAGTGTTTGAAGAGGGTCAGATGACACTTGTATAGACAATAGTTTGGATAACAAGTAAGGAATCCTTAACTTAGAGAACCTTAATAGTAATTTATTATAGGAAGTAAGAATCTCTGCCTTTGCTTTGGAAGGAGATACAATCACTGTCTCCCAAGTTTGTTTGCTGTTAAATGTCCTCAAAAAAACAAAAAAAAACAAAAAAATAAAAAAATAAATAAATGCAGACCAAAGAGCAGTGTCTTTCTCTCAAAAGGTGTAGACACATGAAAGTCCAATAGATAATTGTCTCCCATTAATGTTTTCTGCTCATTTATACTTTATTTTATCTTCAGGCAAGTTAATTCATGAGTATGTCACTCTAATTTATCTGATAGAGCATGGTGAAGTATCTGTTTAAATAGTTTGACAGCTTTTAAAATAAAGTCATTTGCTTTCTTACTTTTGATTTTGAGAGTCCTTGATTGTAGATATAATCCTTTGTCAGATATGTGATTTGCAGATACCTCAGTGTGTGATCTGTATTTTCATATTCTTCTGTCTTTTATACAGAGCAAAAGTTCCTAATTTTGATGAAACGATAGTTTTTCTCTCATGAATTTTGTTTTAGAAACTCTTTGCCTAGCTGAAATTCAGGTTTTCCCCCTTTGCTTTCTTCTAGATCAGTGGTTTTTAACCTTCCTAATGCTGCGACCCTTTAATACAGTTCCTCATGTTGTGGTGAGCCCCAACCACAAAATTATTTTTGTTGCTACTTCATAACTCTAATTTTGCTACTGTTATGAATCGTAATGTAAATATCTGATATGCAGGATATATTTTCATTGGTTGTGACCCACAGGTTGAGAACCGCTATTCTAGATGTTTTATTATTGTACATTTAGACTGTAATCTACCTTGTAGACTTATGTGTAAGTTATGTGAGAGAGTACAGGTTCATTGTTTCTGCGTATTGACATTCAATTGTTGTAGGACTATTTGTTGAGAATATCTTTTCTCATGAAATTTGCTTCATACTTTTGTCAAAACCCAATTGCCTATATTTGTAACAGGTTCCTAATAGTATTCTATAATTTGTCCTTTTTCTACACTGTTTTGGGTATTTCAGTTCCTTTGCTTTTTCATGTAAATTGAAGAATCACTTGTTAACAATCATAAAATTTTTCTGCAGAGATTTTGATTGGGATTATGTTTAATTTACATGTCAATCTGAGGAGAATTGGCATTTTAACAATATTGAACCTCCTGATCCACAAATGAAGTATATTTCTCCATTTTTTAGGTCCTTCAGTACTTAGTTTTATTTAGATGCCCTTTATGAGATTAAGAAAGTTCTGTTTTATTTCTTCTTTGCTCAGAGTTTTTTTTCTTTCCAATGAGGTATAGATGTTAAATTTTATCTAATGCCTTTTCTGGAGTTAACAAAATCATTATGTGATTTTTCTTAGGTTTCTTAGATTAGATCTTAAAACGATCTGTTCCATTGCATGGTTTTCAAATAGTAAAATAGTTTTATATTCCTGCTGTAAACCCTACTTGGTTGTAAGCTAGTATTCATTTTCTATATTGCTAGATTGGGTTTGTTCATACTTTGTTGAGGGTTTTTGTGTGAAGTGTTCTTGCTTCTATTTTCTGGAAGAGATTGTGTTTAATGGTATTATTTTTCCTAAATGTTTTGTAGTATTTACTGTGAAACCATCAGAGCATGATGTTTTCATTTTTGGAATGTTTTAAACTATGAATTTGTTTCATTTTATATATAAGACAATTTAAGTTATCTATCTTTTTGTGAATGATTTTTGGCACTTAATAGCTTTTAAGATGAAATGGCCAATTTCATCTAAGTTGCTGAATTTATATGTATAATGTTGATAGTAGTGTTCTCTAATTATTATTATTTTAATGTTTGTAAGGATATATATGGATATCCCCACTTTCATGCTGGTTGTATGTTTTCTCTCTCTTTTGATTTATGGGTTGAATCTGGCTGAAAGGTTTATCAGTTTATTGAGCATTTCATAGAACCAGCTTTTGTATTTATTTTCTTTCCTTTTTGTGTTTTCAGTACCTTCATAATCCATTGATTTCTGCTGTTTATTATTGCCTTCCTACTGTGTGATTTGAGTTGACCCTGCTTTTCTCTGTCCAATTTCGTAGGGTGGTACTCATTGAGACCTTTGTTCTTTTCTGACAACAGGCATTTAATGTTGTACATTTCCCTCTAAGTGCTGCTTTGACAACATCATGCATATTTTGATGTTATATTTTTATTTTCATTTAGTTCCCAATCGTTAGTCTAATTTCTCTTGAGATTACTTCTTTGATCCACATGTTATTTAGATATATTATTGAATTCCCATGTAGGGAAATTTTCAGGTAATCTTTCTTTTATCCATTTCTATCATAATTCCATTACAGTCAGATAATATATATTTTGTAGTATTTCAATTCTTTTAAATGTGTTAAGTCTTGCTTTATTTAGATGTTTTATGTACACTTGAAAGAAGGTGTATTCTGTGGTCAAGTTGAATAATTTGTTTTTGAATGGAAAGGATAATGTGTTAACTTTTCTGTAAGATTAAAACTTAAATACTGGCTTGGCTCCCATAGCTCAGTGGTTAGGGTGCCGGCCACATATACCAAGGCTGGTGGGTTTGAACATGGCCTGGGTCTGCTAAACAACCACCACCACCACCACCACCACCACCACCACCACCTTGTAGCCAGGTATTGTGGTGGGCTCCTGTAGTCCCAGCTACTTGGGAGGCTGAGGCAAGAGAGTCGCTTAAGCCCAAGAGTTTGAGGTTGCTGTGAAGTGTGATGCCACGGCACCCTGCTGAGGGTGACATAGACTCTGTCTCAAAGAAACCCCTGCCCCCCCCAACTTAAATACTAATTATTTTTAGTATTTAATTAGTATTTAATTCTAACCAGTGGGATAGTAGAAAAGAATATTGAGATTTAGAAGACTTTTAGATAGACCTGCCTTTTACTAACCATGAGGTGTCTTCAAAAAGTTTAGGAAAAATACATATTCTGAAAAAACTATGCATGGATTTCAAAATTTCTTTGCAGCCAAATAAACTCATACTCACTTATCATAACATGTCTGAATAGGCTCTAGTTGGAGATCCTAAGAAGGTGGTGTTGTTGCGGTTTGGCTGGGGCTGGGTTCAACCCGCCACTCTTGGTATATGGGGCCAGCGCCCTATTTACTGAGCCACAGGTAACGCCCTGAGATCCTAAGAAGGATAAGACATCAATTTCAAAAGAACCTCCATCAGGGCAGTGTGAATTCTGCTAAAATTGAAGAAACAAGAACAAACAATTTATAGTGAAGTTTGGGTGGAAGAATGGTGAAATCATGGATGATGCTGTATGAAAAGTTGATGGGGACAATGGACCAAAGAAATCAGCAATTTACAAATAGATAGCTCATTTTAAGTTGGGACTAAGTAATGCTGAAAATTAAACCTACAGCAGCAGACCATCCATCATCAACTTAACAATGACAATATTAATCTTGTTTTTGCCTTAATTGAAGAGGACCAATGATTAGCAACAGAAATAATAGCCAACTCTATAGACATCTCAGTTGGTTCAGATTACGCATTTCTGACTGAAAAATGAAAGTTGAACAAACTTTAATTTCCAATCAATAGGTGTATAAATGATTGTGCCTAGATCAACTGCAGACAAGGGTAGAACTTTTAATGGAAATTTTAAACATGTGGGATCAAGATCCTCTGAAGAACTGTAACAGGAAGTGGAGCCTAGATTTACTAGGATGATCTTGAGGACAAAGTACAATCAAAGCAGTGACTACCAAGAGAGATGGGAAAGGGTCTAGTCAAAGCTGACTGGTCAAGAGCAAATGTCAGGACAGCAGTTTTTTTGTTTTTGTTTTTGTTTTGATTCTCAAGGTTTCTGGAATGCTAAAGAACAATAACATCTGCTTATTTTGAGAGTGTTTTAAGAAAGTTAGCCAAAGCTTTAGCATAAAAATGCCCAGGAAAGCTTCACTAGAGAGTTGTTCTCCACCACAATAACTCTTGTTTATAACAAGGGCAATTGTGGAAGAGTTTTGATGGGAAATCATTAGGTATCCACCTGAACAGTCCTGATTTGACTCCTGACTTTTTTTTGTTTCCTAATTTAAAAACTCTGTAAAGGGCACCCATTTTTCCTGAGTTAATCATGTAAAAAAGACTGCATGGACATGGCTAAATACCCAGGACCCTTACTTCTTTAGGGATGGACTAAAAGGCTGATATCATTGCTTACAAAAGTGACTTGAATTTACAGAAATGACTTGAACTTGATGAAGCTTATGTTGAGGAATAAACTTCATGTTTCTTACTTTTATCTTTTTAATTCTGTTAACTACAAATGCTGAAATAATAATCTTATTATTTCAAATAAATTCCTATTTCAAATTATTTCAAGTAAATTTTGTCCCCATTTGTTAAATAGTAGGGATGGATTTGATTTTGTAGAATGCTTTGTTCTTTAGAATATAAAATAAATTTTGTGGCACAAGATTTAAGAATTAATATGTTCACTTTTTTCATAGTTATTGTGACATTCTTTTTCATTGTTTTTGTTAATTTAGCTTGAATGGTGTAATCTTAGGGATCATTTAAGATATTAGGACTCCATATAGTTTTAATTTATCACAGAATCTTCTAATTGTAAACATCAAGGTGACTGTAGGTAGTTTATATTTGTAGATAAAGTTAATTTTTGAGGAAGGGGATTAGAATTCACCTGGTAATGGTACGTGACTGCAATAAATTGGGGGTTAAGTTGAGTTAGGGACTATGAAGGTGATAGTGAAAGACATTAAGTACATTTTTGTTTTTTTAAAGAAACGAGATCTTGCTTTGTTGCCCAGGCTGGAGTGCAGTGGCACTGACATACTTTATTAGCCTTGAACTCTTGGGCTTAAGTGATCGTTTTGTCAAAGCCTCCTGAGTACCTGGGACTAGAGTGCTCAATTAATTAAAAAAAATTTTTTTTATAGAGATGTGGTCTTCCTCTGCCCAGGCTGGTCTTAAACTCCTGACCTCAAGCAGTCCTCCTTCCTGGGCCTCCCAAAGTGCTAGGATTATAGGCATGAACCACCATGCTCTGCAAAAAGTACATTTATTTATTTATTTATTTTATTTGAGATAGAGTCTTGTACTTTTGCCTGGGCATGAGTACAGTGGCCTCATCCTGGCTAACTGCAGCCTTAATCTTCTGGGCTAAAGAGATCTCCTGCCTCAGCCTTCTGAGTGGCTAAAACTCTAGGTACCTCCATGCCTGGCTAATTTTTTTTTTTGTAGAGACAGGGTCTCACCATGTTGCTCAGGCTGGTCTTGAATTTCTGGTCTCAAATGATCCTTCTGCGTTGGCCTCCCAAAGTTCTGGGATTATAGGCTTGAGTCACCTCGCCTGTCCAGGAAGTACTTTTTAGAATTGGCAATTGCAAGAACTGTGAAGAATTTTAGAAAGATTTTTAAGGTTTATGGACATGTTGATGAAAACAGCAAGGATAAAGCTATAAGTGTGTAATTGTGTAGAAATAAATTAAGTTATATTGAAATTTTAATTTTTGTAGTGTTGTAACAATTAGGGCAAACTGAGTGTCTTCAAAGTACCGTGAGGTTACTTTTTAATTTGTTGATAGCGTCTATGAGAATGTGATCAGAAAATTGAGGGATTCCTTTCTAATTGAGTTCATGTGTAAGCCTTCCTTTGTAGTTTTGTAGCAATAGGTAATATGCTTGAGAGGATAAATACTGAGTTTTGTGCCCTCTTCGTTAAGGAAATAGAAATGCAATATGAGATTGAAAATTTACATCTTTTACAAAAAATTGTTACAGCATGAAGTTTTTTTTTTTTTAGAGACAGTTTCACTTTATCACTCTTGGTAGAGTGCTGTGGCGTCACAGCTCATAGCAACCTCCAACTCCTGGTTTTTTTTAGGCAATTCTCTTGCCTCAGCCTCCTGAGTAGCTGGGACTACAGGAGCCTGCCACAATGCCCGCTATTTTTTTGTTGCAGTTTGGCCAGGGCCGGGTTTGAACCTGTCACCCTTGGTATATGGGGCCGGCGCCCTACTCACTGAGCCACAGGTACCACCTATGGCATGAAGTTTTTAAAAGACATTTGAAGGATGTAAAATAATAGGATTCAATCTGCATAACGTAGATAAACTTGATTTGTGGTGAATTGATTTGTAAAATATTGTAATTAGGCTAAATCTAATGGGTGAGGGGTTAATTTGAAAATTGATTTCTAATGTTTTATCCTAGATAATTCAAGATCTGATGTCCATGTAACTACTAAGAATTTTGAGTAGCTGAGTCCTGGCCTTTTTATATTCTTTACCAATCTAATTCCAACTTATCTACCTCCAAAATTGAAAACAACTAAAACTAACAGCTTCTTAGGAAAATAAATTATGAGCACCTGTAAACATGGTAGATTTCTGAATACCAGTATTTACAGCATTATAATTCATGAACAGTCTTCATTAGATTTATTGCGGAATGAATAGTAGCAATTGCTGAATTCATTATATATCTTTTGTTTTAGGGGAACCTTATTTTGCTTACAGTCTTACCATCTTCTCTGGGATCTCTAGTATTACTAGAAGTCATAAAATCATGTTAACTTTCTTAATAAACCCATATGTGGCTCTCTGGGCTCTTTAGATTTGGGGTAGAATCTTTTATCTTGACTTGGTCACTGTTGGCACTTAGCTCCAAAGCGGACCCTACACTATTATCCTAACTAGTCTGTCTAGTATTTGTCTGTCTTGTTTTGCTTAGATGTATAATCTCTGAGGAAGTTTCCTTTACGTTCAGTAACTTTATCTTTCTCTTTTAGGAAGCTAAGACAAACTTCTCATAAGGGAGTATTTTTTTCTTTTTGTTCTAGGGTACATCTCAAATTAATAATTTTGTTTATATCAAAAGTTGCCCATAGTGGTCTGTATAAGTCTTGAATTATTCCTGCTGAAAATATGCCATTTAGAAAGACAGGTACCTGAATTTGAAGAAGCATGTTTTATATTTGGATGGGTTATAGAATTAGACTGATTTAAGAAATCAGTTTTGTTGGAGATTCGGAAAGGAGATGTCTATGACTGATAAAACATAGAACCTTCCGAGACTGAGGAAGGTTCTTAAGGCTTTGATGAATCCTCCAAAGTAGTAGGATTTGCCTAAAGGATGCTGGCCTGAGTTCCTTAGTGTCTGGGAATTGTTCATATGGGAAGACCCTACCCAGGGTTTCCTCTTCCCTGTAGAAGAGGGAACTTTTGTTGTGGACTTACAACAAAAAATATCCAAACTGCAACCAGGCCAAACTGCAACCAAAAAATAGCCGGGCGTTGTGGTGGGCGCTGTAGTCCCAGCTGCTTGGGAGGCTGAGGCAAGAGAATCATGTGAGCCCAAAAGCTGGAGGTTGCTGTGAGCCATGTTGATGTCATGGTATTCTACGGAGGGCAGTAAAGTGAGACTCTGTCTGTACAAAAAAAAAAAAAAAAAAAAAAAAAAAAATCCAGCAGCCCAAGACAAATAGATTGTCATAAGGCAAGATCCCTTACTCAAATCTGATAAAAGTTTTCAAATCTAGTCAAATTATTATGTTATTTAGTTTAGAGAGAGAAGTAGAAGTTGGTTAGATTAATTAGCAATGATTAGGCAAATAGAAAATGGATAAAAGGAATTACAGATAGGACTGTTTATATTTTGAATAAAGGAAGGTATACCATTGTAAATATTAACATAAAACATTCTAGATAATATATAAGAATATTTTAAAGGCTTTTCTCTAAAAACTTAAAAAGGCTTTTCTTCAAAAGGTATTGATTTTAAAAAATCTAAGATTTTCTGAGTGTTTTAGCTCTTTTAGAATCTGTCTAGTGAATTTTCTCATCCTCACTGGAAGACCCTACCCATGCAGGTCATTTTAATCAATAGAGTTACTTAGGTTTAGAAAGAAAAAAATTTAAGATTTTTCTAAGCAATAGGGCTAAGTAGTGTGCTTTAAAGGTTTATAAATTCCTGGATTGACCATCAGGTTGCTTTTGAAAACAATGTCTTAGTTAGCTATTATGCTTTTAATATGTGTGCAAAATTATATACAGTATTCGTAAATTTAACTTGAGCCTATCTAGGACAAGCATTAGGAAGATGTTATGTAGAGTTTTTTCTACCATTAATAGAAAATCATAAGGAATTCTGTGCCAGTAAAATTTATGTTTATGTTGAAGGTACTCTTAAACTTCTGAATATAAAATGATCATCTGTATTTTGATTATGTAATCGGTATAAATAAATTGAAATACATGGTTAAAGAAATTCAGATTTTCAAATTAATACATTACATGTTAGTATAATGCCCTGAAATTACTGGAGAAGCAATTTTTCATCTCTTTGATTTTTTTTAAAAGATAAACTTAAAAAAATTTGAGGTATAATTTACATACAGAAAGGTATAGATGAACCTTTCTATACTGATGAACTTTTACAAAGTGAACACACCTTTGTAACCACAATCCATATCAAAATATGAAGTCCTCAGAAGCCTCTACTCTTTGACAAGAAAGATAACTACTATTTTTGACTTCATAATCAGGGAACAGTTTGGCTTGTTTTTAATTTTCTAAAAATAGATTATACTTTTTTGCGTGTCTTTTATATAGCATTATGTTTTTGAGATACATCATTTTGTGGCTTTTTTTTTGAGACAGAGTCTTACCTTGTCATCCTCTGTAGAATGCTGTGGTGTCACAGCTCACAGCAACCTCCAACTCTTAGGCTTAAGTGATTCTCTTGCCTCAGCCTCCTGAGTTGCTGGGACTACAGGCACCTGCCACAACACCTGGTTATTTTTTGTTGGAGTTGTCATTACTGTTTTAGCTGGCTGGGGCCGTGTTCAAACCTGCCACCCTCCATATATGGGGCCGGCGCCCTACCCACTGATCCACAGGCACCGCCCATTTTGTTTGTGGTTTTTTGTTTTTGAGACAGTCTCACTTTGTCATCCTTGATAGAGTGCTGTGGCATCATAGCTCACAGCAATCTCTACCTCCTGGGCTTAGGTGATCCTTTTGTCTCAGCCTCCTGAGTAGCTGGGACTACAGGCGCCCACCACAACGCCTGGCTATTTTTGTTGTTTTTGTTGTTGTTGCAGTTTGGCTGGGGCTAGGTTTGAACCTGCCACCCTTGGTATATGGGGCCGGCACCCTACCCACTGAACCAGAGGCGCTGCCCTGTTTGTGGCTTTTTAAAATAGTTTTTGCTGAGGTTTAAAGTGGCAGTGTATAAATATGTTATAGTTTATTTCTCCCTTCTACTGTTGATGAACAATTGGATCATATAGTGTTTGGGTTCTTACATATAATCCTGCTTTGATAATTCTCATATGTATCTTTTTGTGCATATATGTATACATTTCTTTTAAATTTCTTTTGCCCTTTATTTCTTTTAGGTTTATTTTGTTCACTATAAAGCAGTAAATTTTATGTTGTGTTTTATTTTATTTTTTAAATTTCAGGTTAATTTGAGGGTACAAAGAAATAGGTTACAATGTTTGCATTTGTTAGGTAGACTCCCTCTTATAATTGCATCCCGCCCCCAAGAGGTGTGCCATACACCATAACATTGTGCCCTTGCACACCCATCCCCTCTCCCAGCTCCCTCAGTCTCCCTCCTGCACCTTGAATTGACTTGAGTTTTTCTCTTATGTGGACATCTATTAGATCATCTACTGGCTTCATATTAGTATTGAGTACATTGGATACTTCTTCATTTTTGTGATACTTCACTAAGAAGAATGTATTTCAACTCCATCCAGGTCAATACAAAAGATGTAAAGTCTCCATCTTTTTTAATGGTTGAATAGTTTTCCATGGTATACATATACTACAGTTTATTTATCCATTCCTGGGTTGGTGGGCATTTGGGTTGTTACCGCATTTTGGCGATTGTAAATTGAGCAGCGATAAAAAATCTAGTGCAAATGTCTTTATGATAAAATGATTTTTTTTTTTTCCTTCTGGGTAGATGCCTAGTAATGGGATTGTAGGATCAAATGGGAGATCTAGTTTGAGTTCTTTGAGGATTCTTCATACTTTCTTCCAAAGAGGCTGTATTAATTTGCAGTCCCACTAATGGTGTAAAAGTGTTCCCTTCTCTCCATATGCATCCCAACGTCTTCAGCTTTGGGACTTTGTGATATGGGCTGTTCTCACTGGGGTTAAGTGATATCTCAGGGTGTTTTGATTTACATTTCTCTGATGATGAGCATTTTTTCAAATGTTTGTTAGCCATTCATCTATCTTTCTCAGAGAAGGTTCTGTTCACGTCTTGTCCAGTGGTAGCTGGGATTGTTTGCTCTTTTTCTGTTGATTAATTTGAGTTCTCTGTAGGTTCTAGTTATCTATCCTTTATCAGACCATGCAAATATCTCTTCCTTTTCTGAAGGTGCCTTTTTGCTTTGCTTGTTGTGTCCTTAGCTGGGCAGCTTTTCAGCTTAATTAGGTCCCATTTTTGTTGTTGTTGCAATTGCTGCTGAAGTCTTCTTCATAAAATCTTAACCCCAGTCTAATGTCCGATATCATCAAGAGTTTTTCCCACACTTTCTTGCAAGATTTGTGTCTTAGGATTGAATGTTTTATCCATCTTGAGTCAATTTTTGCAAGTATTGAAAGGTGTGGATCCATTTTCAAGTCTTTTACAGGTAATTATCTAGTTCTCCCAGCACTGTTTGTTGAATAGGGATTCTTTTCCCCATTGTCTGCTGTTGTTTGGTTTATCAAAGATCAGATGGCAGTAAGAGCCTGGTTTTGTCTCTTGATTTTTTTTATTCTGTTCCATATGTCTGTATCTCTATTTTTATGCCCATACGATGCTGTATTGATCTCTGTGGACTTGTAATATATATAACCTGAAGTCTGGTAGAGTGATGCCTGAGCTTTGTTTTTATTAAGAATTGCCTTGACTATACGGTTTTTTTCTGGTTCTCTACAAAACAGAATACTATTTTTTCCAGTTCTTTAACATATGATGTTGGTATTTTAATAGGGATTGCATTGAATCTGTAGATTGCTTTGGGTAGAATAGACATTTTAACAATGTTGATTCTTCCCAGCCAAGAGCATAGCATGTTCTTTCATTTCTTAATGTCTTTTGCTATTTCTTTTCTTAGGGTTTCATAATTCTCTTTGTAGAGGTCCTTCACCTCTTTGTTAGGTGCATTCCTAAGTACTTCATTTTCTTTGAAGCTGCTGTGAACGAAATTCTGTCCTTGATTTGCTTCTCAACTTGGTTCTTATTGGCATATACAAAGGCTACTGATTTGTGGACACTGATTTTATGCCTTTAGATGTTACTGTATTTCCTGATCACTTCCAGGAGTTTTGTGGTTGAGCCTCTAGGGTTTCTTAAGTATAAGGTCATATCATTAGCACAGAGTGAGAATTTGGCCTCCTCTGCCCCCATTTGGATACCCTTTGTATCCTTCTCTTGCTTGATTGCATTGGCTACAACTTGCAGAACTATGTTGTGGTAGTGATAGTGGATGGACATCCTTGTCTGGTTCCAGTTCTAAGTGGAAAAGCTTTCCGTTTTACTCCATTCAGTATATTTTACTCCAGCCATACATGGCTTCAGTGAGCTTAAGAATGTGCAACCTATGCCTATATTCTGAAGTGTTCTTGTTAGAAAATGATGTTGAAATTTATCAAATGCTTTTTCTGCATCTATTGAGAGGATCATATGGTCTTTGTTTTTGCTTCTGTTGATAAGGTGAATTACATTTATGGGTTTGTGTATCCCAGCCTTACATCACTGGGATTAAGCCTATTTGATTGTGATGCATAATTTTTTAAATGTGTAGCTGTAATCTATTAGCCAAGATTTTATGGAATATTTTTGCATTTGTATTCATTTGTGAATTTTTTTCTGTAGTTCTTTTTAGATGGATCCTTTCCTGGTTTTGGTATCAGGGTGATGTTTGCTTCATAGATGTGTTGGGGAAGGTTTCTTCCTTCTTAGTGTTTTGGAATAGGTTCTGTAGTATAGGGACAAGCTCATCTTTGAAGGTTTGATAGAATTCTGGTGTGAAGCTGTCTGGTCCAAGGCTTTTTTTTTTGTTGTTGTTGTTGGAAGCTTTTTATTGTTTCTTCAATCTCAGTGCTTGATATTGTTTAAGCACTGGTTTGTTCAAGAGATCTATTTCTTTCTTGTTAGGTCTAGGGAGATAGTGTGATTCCAGGTATTGGTCTGTTTCCTCTGCTTTGTCAAATTTCTGGGTATAGAGTTTGGTGTAGTACTCAGAAATAACCTCTTATGTCTCTGTGGTGTCAGTTATTTCCCCTTGTTGTTCTCATTGAGGTTATTAAAGATTATATTTTTCTGTTGCTAGTTAATCTGGCCAATGGTTTATTGATTTTTTTTTTTTTTTTAAAGAACCAACTTTTTGTTTCATTGATTTTTCTGTTTCTTTGTTTTCAATTCATTAATTTCTGATTTAATTTTGGTTATTTCTTCTGCTAGATTTGGGATTGGATTGTTCTTTTTCATTTCTTTGAGATGATTCATTAGATTGTTGATGATGTTCTGTTAATTGGATGTAGGAATCCATAGCTATAAATGTCCCTCTTAGGATTACTTTTGTAGTATCCCACAGGTTTTGGTGGTTTATATCTTCATTGTTGTTATGTTCAAGGAAGTTAATGATTTCCTCCTTTCTCTCTTCCTTGACCTGTCATTCAGCATAAGGTTGTTTAGTTTCTATGCCTTTATATAGGGATGAAGATTTTTGTTGGAGTTGAGTTCTACCTTTATTGCCTTGTGGTCTGAAAATATAAACAGTGTAATTTCAGTTCTTCCATACAAATTTCTATTGAGTGTGAATACCCAGGAGTAGTATTGCTTAGTCATTGAGAATGTGTATCTTCAGCTTTAGAAGATACTTCCAGACAGTTTTCCATACTGTTTACCATTTTAGATTTCCACCTGCAGTGTATGAAAATGGCACTTGCTGTATATTCTTGCCTTAATTTGGTATTGTCTGGTTTTTGGATAAAAATTAGTCATTTTGATGGGTAATTATATCTCATCATGGTGTTATTTGTACTTTTCTGATAATTAGTGATGTTGAACACCTCTAATTATCATCTGTGACATTTTGTTTGGTCTTTAACTTATCTTAAAAATTGGGTTGTTCTTTTCTTGGTGACTTGAAATTGTTTTTTAAAAATCTGGATCTGAGTTTTTTGCTGCAAATATTTTCTCTTACTCTGTAGTGGCATTTTCATTTCTAAAGAGTACTTCTTAATTGATTTCATTTGTTTTCTTTTGTCCTGTTTAAAAAATCTTTGCTCATGATATTTTTCTTATCATTTTATAGAAGCTTTATAGTTTTAAATTTTATGTGTATGTCTCTGATATACTTTCTTTCCCCTCTTTTAATGGCCTGTAAGATGTATGTTATTCATTTTATTGATTTTGATTTTAGCAATTGTAGTCATAGAAAATTTATTGGCATGGCTTACTTACGGGAAAACCTTTTTATTTTTAAGTGTGATATTTTAATTTCTAGTAATTTCTGCTACTTAGAAAGGATGATTTTTATTCTATAATTCTTTAGAAGGAATTTAAAAATAGAGCTTTTCCTAACTCTAAAAGAGGCAATCAGTTTTACTTCATACTATGTAGTATCATGTCTTACTTGATTTATTTGATTTTTGAGAAGTTACAATGGTGGTTTAAAAACACTGGGCTGTGTAGTCAAATGCAGCAACTTAAGCAGAAGACTTAATCTCTATAAAGCGTGAGGTGATTACACAAAAGAATTTGTAAGTTCAAGTCTGAGGCAGAGGGTTAGCAAATAAGAGCTTTATAAGTATTATTTATACTTTTATTCTTGATGTTTTGAACTTAATTTCACTTAAGACTTCACTGAAAGGATTTGTACTATGTTTACTACAGAATTATTCACAGCTAACTTTTATAAATAGTAAAAATTCATTTTTCTCTTTATCATCTCTTATTATGCATAAAATCTTTTTTTACTACCATAGGATGGATTTTATAATGTTTCCTCGTGTTAATCTTTTAACAAATTGAATATTTGGTAAAATTTCTCCACTTTATTGGCTCTATTTTATAGACTGTTAGATTGTCTAAGTGCTACTTAAAAGGTGGTAACTTAATACCAGAATGTGGAATAATTACATTGTATGTTGATTACTTGAAGAACATATGAATGCTTCTCTAAGACACTATTAGTACGCTATTGTCTGTTCTGTTTTTTTCAGTCTAATTTGTGATAGAGCTCATTTTTTTGTGGTCTAGTAAACTCTTGATAATTTATTAGCTTTTCCATATTACATGTAAAATTTAAATTATATGATTATAAAAAATTTGTTTCATATTTATCATATGCCAACGTTTCAGCATATGCTTTAGGTTTCAAAGTGTCATACAAAAATAAATTTACCATATATTAAATGGAATTCTTAGGTAGATTTTTAGCAGAGTAGGTGTAACTCTGAAATTGAAAAATGATTTATCTTTTTTTTTATTATTTAGGGAGCCTCAACCACCAGCGGGATTTTTAAAAGACTGTCTAACTATTTGGTAAGTACATATTCTCCGTGTTAAATACTTTGTGTGTTTTATTGTTGGGAAATCATTGAGGGTACAAAGAACCAGTTTATAGTGATTGCATTTGTTAGGTAAAGTCCCTCTTCTAATTGTCCCTCCCCACAAAGGTGTGTTAAACATTTTTTGCTGACTTGAAAAAAAAATGCTTATCTTAAAATTTTAGAGATTATTATAAAAAAGAAAATAAAAATCACTGGCAGTTGTTTTGAGAGAAACAATGTTGACATTTTCTGACTTTTTAAAAAATCTTGTGAAACTTAGTAAATGTGGAATGTAAATGTCTTAGCACAGTAACTAAGAAAATGCCAGGAAGGCTATGTTAACCAGAATGATGAAAATGTGTCAAACGGTCTAAGAAACTAGTGTATGGTGCCCCATGATCACATTAATGTACACAGCTATGATTTAATAATAAAAAAAGAATAAATGTAAAATTTAAATGTCTTAACACAATAACTAAGAAAATGCCAGGAAGTCCATGGTGACCTAGTGTGATGAAAATGTGTTAAATTGTATATAACACCAGTGTATGGTGACCCATGATTGCATTAATGTACACAGCTATGATTTAATAAAAAAAGAGGGTTGGGGGAGAATAGACTTTCCTAAAGAGAATTTTAAAATGTTTTAAAGATGCAAAACATGTGGTTTTTGATTTATCAAGTAAATGTCAAATCATGATTTCTTATTTTTTGTATGACATATTAAGATATATCTGTGTCATACATATATATTCACATATATACTGACATATATTCATATATATTTAAAGAGAAAGAAAGGATATATGTGTATCAAAAAAAAAAAAATAAAACCTTGGCTATCAAAAAAAAAAAAAAAAAAAAAAAAGAATTAGAAAATTGTATGGACCTGGTCTTAGCATTGTACTAAAGATAGTCTTTGAAATGAAAATAAATTTTTTTTCAATCCAACTGAAAGTCTTATAGATGATATTACCCAAGATTGAACAATCTAGGTTTTAAGAATTATAATGATGCTGAATACTTGAGACACATGCTGATGAGAATTATAAGATATTTAGTTCAGTACACTTTGGATATTAAAGGATTGAGAGCATATCACTGTGTGTAGAGCTAGAATGCCCTCTCAAGGGAAATACCATTCCCAATGACAGTTATTCTGGCTGGCAAATTCTGGATGAGGATGACTATATGAGGAGGGCTTTGACCAGAGGAGGAAGAAAACTACTTGGGGGAAATGGGACTAGGATTCTGGAGAAAGAAGTAGAATTATGGGGTCTCCCATTGGGGAAAACAGTCTGCATCCTATCAGCTGCAATACAAGGATTACTGTATAATTCAGTATAAGCCGAGTTTTTTCTGCACAAAATTTGTGCCAAAAAACCCGAACTCGGCTTATACTCGGGTCATACAGATTATTTGATTCGGTGCACGCACACCTAATCAAATGCACGTAGTCTCCAGTCATCTTCTGCCGTCTGCTTGAGGGGGCGGTGCTTCAGCTCAGTCCACAAGTCCCTGCTGAGCTGAAGAGGTAGGCGGCTGAACTGAACTGTATTCCACTGAACTATTTAACCCACAATATTTAATGGCACATTTAATTAAGTG
>CAUYPK010051500.1:0-18176 GCA_963574355.1 Loris lydekkerianus | reverse complement strand
TACCTCTTTCATGTTTACATGGATGGAGCTGGAACATATTCTTAGTAAAGTATCTCAAGAATGGAAGAAAAAGTATCCAATGTACTCAGCCCTACTATGAAACTAATTTATGGCTTTCACATGAAAGCTATAACCCAGTTACAACCTAAGAATATGGGGAAGGGGGAAAGGGAGGGGAGGAAAGGGAGAGCTGAGGTAGGGAGAGGGATTGGTGGGATTACACCTGCAGTGCATCTTACAAGTGTATATGTGAAACTTGGTAGATGTGGAATGTAGATGTCTTCGCACAATAACTGGGAGAATGCCAGGAAGGCTGTGTTGACCAGTGTGATGAAAATGTATCAAATGGTCTATGAAGCTAGTGTATGATGCCCCATGATGATGTCAATGTACACAGCTATGATTTAATAAAAAATAAATAAAAAAATAAATAAATTTACAATGAAATATCTTGCTTTAAAAAAGAAAAAGAAAAAAAGAAAAGAAAAGAAATAGCACTGTGTTTATTTTTTCTTGTAGTTGTCACTCTACTGAAAAGATTTGGAGACAATCTGAAGTGACCTGAAAAGATTTGGAGAACATTCTCCTAAGTAAAGAATTATAAGAATGGAAAATCAAGCATACCATGTACTCAATATTAAGTTGGAACCAGCATATTAACAACTATCGGCCCACATGAGAGAAAACCTCAATTAGGTTCAAGAAGGGATGGGGGAGGGTTTGGCAAGTTTCCTCCCAAGGGGAACAATGCATGAGTGTATGGCACACTTCCTGGGTGAAGGAAAGAACCACAACTTGGACTTTGCTTTACAAATGCAAACAATGTAACATAATCATGTATACCCTGTATTAATCTGAAATAAAAACTAAAATAAAATTTAAAAAAAAAAGTTGAAAAACACTGATGTAGAGAGATAGGTTAGGACATGTCTGGGAAGGGGAATGAGACAGCTCTGTTGTCATACAAATGGCCGGGTCCAGAATGTGCTGCTGAGAAGCCCTCCCTGACCACAGTTCTGGTCACTGGATGCCTGAGGTCAGGCCCTCCCCGCAGCACATGGCTCGAGCCTGTTTCCCATGGAGCGGTCTCCCTCTGCGTTAGCTCAGTAGCATTTATTGAACACTGCTTTGTGTTAGGCCTTGTTCTGGGCCAGCTGTTTTCCCAAACTCCTAGAAAAATGAGGTGTTCTCTCATCACCAGGGGTTCCCACAGTGCACTAACTGGCACAGTCAAACAGTTAAAAAATACCTTTGAAAGAATTTATGCACATATTACTGAGGTGTCCCCTGTCCCCCCATCCTTACGTTTTTAACACCTGAGGAATTGTCTTTACCCGTGAGAAACCCAGGCATACGGGGTTTACTGTCAAGACAATAACTGGACAAAGTATTTCCCTCCCTCCCTCCTTCCTTCCCTCCCCTTCCTTCTCTATAGCTATTTTGTTGAGTCTCAAATTATTGTTGCATGAAATAATTCTTTCTGACTAATATCAATTCTATTGTTCTTAGATATGAATCTATAACTTTTCAGACATGATTATCAAAATCGTTTTATTCAGAACTTTTAAGGCTTAACTTTTTCATTTAAAAATTTAAATTTCATATTTCACTCAAAGTCTTCCCTTCCCCTTTTCAGGTTGGAGCTAGCTGGGGAGACAGCAAGGGAGAGTCTGTCCTTTCCTTGGTGGTCCTGGGCTCCTGTCTTGGTGTGTGTGGGGCAGCCTCCCCAGACCCTGCTGGTGCTCTCCGAGTGTGTGCCATCATCCATGTGTTCTCAGGCAGCACCAGACCTCATTCCTCTGACAGACATTCCTCTTTGTACTGTTGGGAGCCCCTGATCTCATCTGCTTCCTGTGCTCTGGGAGCAGGAAGTGATTTGGCTTCTGACACTTGCAGGATCTCAGAGCAGGAACTTATGGGAGAGATCTATGCCTTTTAACACTCCCCAGTGCCCTTTCTACCCCGGTAACATGCCTGGTGGCTTGGAAAATAACCCCAGAAGGAAATAATGTTGGTCTTCCTATCTTTCAGATCCCCCCCGAATGTCATGTGGTTATTCTCAGAGTCCCCCTCGGCTTTGGTGTGGGTTTATAATCTCGTGTGAAGGGGAGGGGAGGATATTTCTCATCATGAATGCTAAACTTCAAAAACTAGTTTGTTCCATGCCATCGTCTGCTTATGCACTGGGTGGTGAAATACTGGGGTGATGGTGTTATGCAGACTGTTCCTACCATCAAACCTACTGAGAAGTGGCTACATTCTCTCCCCCTAGACTGTGGAGTGCTCAGAATGACTTTTGAGGAAACAGGAACTTTGCCTTCCCACCCAAATTTGTAATTTGGATCCTGATACAAATGAATGTGTTCATCAAATACTCTTTAGTCCAAGCATTGTGTTAAATACCAGCCGTGGATCCTGTTTTCAGCAGGCTTATGGTTTAGTGGGGGTCACAGATCAATAGAGTGGGGTGCAGATGTGCTGAGTATAAAAGGAGAGGTCCCAGGGTGCAGGGGATAGGGGCCATAGAAAGGGTCTGGTCAAGGTTACCAGAGGCAGGGCTGAAATGACAGTAAGTCTTGAAAGGTGCTGATATGGCAGCCAAGGTAAACATGGCACTCCTGGTTCAGAAAAGTGCACCTGCAAAGTTACAGAAGCTTGAAAGTATGGCCTGGTCGAGGAAATAGGAAGAATTCCATGTAGTCCAGGGTCAGGGGGCCCAAGGGGAATGGCAGCGAGGCTGCAGCAGAAGGCAGCAGGTCAGAGCAGGTTTGTGAAGGGTCTTGGCTACCATGCTTGGTTACAAACAACCCAGGAAGAATTTAATGGGGGCAAGAGTGGGATCATGTATTGTGCAATCAGATGTGCATTTTTTAAAAAAAAATCTCTAGCAGAGATGAGGGTGGAATGGGTCAGTGCGTGGGTAGGTTGGTGATGATGAATGCTCGAGGGAAGATGACCATGAAGGAGCTGATGTTCATGACTAACCCAGGAAGTTACAGGATGTGCACTAAGGCAGGTTCGGTGAGGATGGAGAGGAGGACGTGGCCATGAGAGATGGACGTCCTTTTAGGACAGAACTGACTAGGACAATGACTGAGGGTGGAGAGGAGAGGGAAGGAGGCCTCTGAAGGATGCGATCTCTGGCTTGGGTGATGAATGTGGTGGTGGTGTTTGTGGGGAGAGGGCACAGAGGTGTAGAAATTCATCTGGAAGGTGATGATTTGACTTAGGATGTATTGAATGTGAGGTTGACTCTGGGATGTGCAGGGAGATGTCTGTAGGTACTTGAATAAATGGACTCAAAACAAGGAGAGTGAAGAGGGCTGACCTCATAAAACTGGGTGGGAACAGCTCATCAGTGCCTGCTGATGCCTTGACACAGAGACCAGAGGAGATGAATGGGACTCAGACCACTGATTTGGCACATAAATTAAATTCATGGACCTTTTTAACATTTGCACGATTGTTTTGAATGCATTGGCAAATAAGGAAAAGTCTTTTGTAAGGCAACTTGTTTTGAGCTCTGGTTTAGAATATGTGGTCTGAAGTTCCCCATGACATGTCAGGGTCCCTTCCAGGATGATACTCTGAAGCAGGGGTGAACGAAGGGAGAAATTTCTAAGGGAAGCTCTATTTTACAATTGCAACCGGAAAGAGTGGAGAACTCAGACTTTGAGCTGAGATAGCATTTCCCCCCATCCCTTTGATTTAAACTTTCATTGAATTTAGAAATCATTTTTAAAATCTGGGGCAAAGACTTAAGAAGAAAAGGCTAAGAGAGCTCAGCTCAAAACAGCATGTTCCAGTGGTTGCATTAACCCCCAAAACCACTCACCAAAGAAAGTAGAAGTAAAGAAAAGACAAAAATAAAATTCTTCTTAACAGAGGGCTATCTCCCATTCCCACACCTTATTTACTTTAAAATTAACCCACTACCACCATTTGGGAACCAAAGTCTGCTTCCTCATTAAGTGGATAATTGGCATTAACTAGTGTGTTATCAAAGCTATTGAATCCTCCTCTCCCCCAGAATCTAAGCTCTGGGAAAAATATAAAATATTCTCAGGATTTCAATTTCTTTCCGTTGTTCACAGCATAGTAAACATGCTATAAGTATTACCAGAGCAATCCTTTAAGAGTATATAAACTAAGCAGAACTGTTTGATTAACTAGTAATAATTCTATATTTGATATTATAGAAATATCTCAAGAGATTAATAAGCACAAGACACAAACATCCATTTTCAGAGGAAAATTCAAATAAGAATACAGGAAAACTTCTTCTATACATATCAGTAGCCAAAGACCTAAAAGTTAAACACAATTTAAGATTCATTTAAAATCTTTCAATTGTAAAAACATTTTTTAATGATAAGAATTAAGCCTGGAAAGTATTTGATGAGAGTTTTTTATTTACTCCAGGGCGATGTAAGTTGGCACAATGGTTTTATAAGCAACAAAACTGTGTATTTCAAAAGCCATAAAAATGTTCATACTATTTGAGTCAGCAATCTCACTCCTCTGAAAATTGTTGTAAGAAAATAATCTAAAAGAAAAATTCACATTCTTGAAATTTTCATTATGGTGTTACCTATAAAAAGCAATTGGGAAAATAAAATCCATAGGTCCAAAATGAATCCAAATTTGTTCTAGCAAATTATGGGACTTGACTCAGTAGGGTGTAAAAAATTACTGAAATTTGAATTCATTAAGACTAGGTAGAGAAAGAGAAACTGGTTAGAGACACTTGAAGAAGAAAAAGAAACATTAAAAATCTCTGTATTACACCTTTGTAATTCCAACCACAAATGTTTTACTGTCTCTGTTTTACTTTGACTAGAAGACGGCTCCCCAGAGCCGGAAACTCTGTCCTGATCCTCATTTCTCCAGTGCTCCCTCAGTGTCTGCTCTCGAATTTAACCTGTGGAAATATTATACGTACAAATGGAATGGATAGGGAATTTAAACAAACTTTAAACTACAAAATTCCCTAAGGACATATTCCATAGTCTATTTGTCATTATAGAAGATACAAGTATATCAAATATTTTTCTGAAATTTTTAAGGATAGAAAATTTTAGGGTAAAATTACATTGCATGATACATAAGTGCAAAAACACATTTTAGGGGAATATATAATTTGTCTACCAATTTATTGTACTATGTCTCATAGTTCAGGGGAAATGTTAAGGTATAATATTGTAAGTATGATATTATGTAAATTAATGTTCTAATCCTGAAAAAGTTTAAAATCACAAAATTATGAATAAATATATTTACCACATGTCAGGTAGTAACAGGCTATAAGACATGATACATTAACTGGTGAATTTCTTGCAGTTCTATAAAAACAAATATTGGTAATGCTATGGATAGCTAAAAACAGCAGGCCAAGTTACTGAACACATTTAATGATTAGTTCAATATTACAACTATTACATGGAGTCCTGCATGACAAAATTTTTAAAATTTTATTTCAGATTAATGAAGGGTGCACATGATTAAATTACATTGTTTGCATTGGTTAGGTAAAGTCAAAGTTGTTGTTTATAGGGTGTAAACTGATGCGGTAAACCTGAGTGAATTCCTGTGCAGGAATGCTCAGCACCTGTTTGAGGTGGCATTTTGGGGCTGAATAACTCTGTTGTGTTATTCTCTGGAGCTATTCTGCGCATTATAAGATGGGGTTACCCAGCAACATTCCTCACTCTATTCACTAGATGCCAGTAGTCACTTCCCCCAGATATGACAATATGACAACCCAAAGCATCTCCAGACATTTGCAAATGTCCCTTGCAGTAAATTTACTCCATGTGTTAGTCAAGGTTCTACAGAGAGACAACCAAAAGGATTATCTATCTATCTATCTATCTATCTATCTATCTATCTATGCATCTATCTATCTATCATCTATCTATCTATCTATCTATCTATCTATCTATCTATCTATCTATCTATCATCTTTGTATCTGGTGATAATGAGGAAATTTATTACAGTAACTATCTCATATGATTATGGAGGCTTAGAGGGCCCAAGATCTACTGTTTTCAAGCTGGAGAACCAGGAAAAATGGTGGTGTAATTCTGGGTTTGAGGGACCAAGAACCAGAGCAGCCGATGATGTAAGTTCCAGCTTGAATTTGAAGATTTGGGAACCAGGAGCCAGGATGCCCAAGGGCAGAAGAAAGAGCAGACTGGTCCACCCCACACAGAGAGCGAATTTGCCTCACGCTGCCTTTTTGTTCCATTTCAGTGGCCTGGGTGAGCCCACATTGGTGAGCATAATTCTCTTTACTCAGTCTACAAACTGAAATGCTGATTTCTTTGGGAAACACCCTCATAGACTGATTTTGTTTGACTGTTTTTATTCTTTCAAAACTTAGGTTGAAACAAAAATCCCTAAAGCAATAATCTTAAGAGGTGGGGCCTTCATGGGTGATTCAACCCTGAGGGCCCCACAGCTGTCATGGATGGGATCAGCACTTTTGTAAAAGGGGTTGGGGAGGTGAGTTTTTTCATTGCACAGGGCAACAGAGCAGCCCTCACCAGATACCAAGTCTGCTGGCACCTTGACCTTGAAATTCCCAGCCACCAGAACTATGAGAAATAAATTCTTGTTCTGTATAAATTATCGAGCTTAAGAGGTTTTGTTAAATTAGTACAAAGACCCAGAAATAATGTTTTACTAGCTTTTTTGGTGTCCCTTAGCCTAGTCATGTTGACTTATAAAATTAACCATCATTTTTTTTTCTGAAAAATATGTCAATGAAAACCAATGCAAAGCACAGATAAATATTATGACTACATAATAAATAGAGCATTGAATTAATTTGAATAGGAATGAAATGGAGAGCCTCCATTGCCTTTGATCTATGGATTATATAGTAGGAGCAGATTTAAATGTTATATATTCCCTATTCTAAACTCCATTTCTGGTCAGATGATAGTCTATTTCTTGTTAATAAAGTTACTGCTAGAACATGAATTTCATAGAGGTGATGTTTTGTGTTATGCTTTTGGCTTATTCTAGTTATCTCTCGCCCTCTCCTTCCTCTCTTATGTGTGGAAAGATACGTCTTATATTCTGGCAGATATGATAATATGACATCATAATAAAGTTATATACTTTTAACTTCCAAAGTGTGTGCGTGTGTGTAGATGCTCCTGCTGGTCAACATGAAAGCATATTTTTCCCAGACTCCCAGCCTTCAGAGACCTCCTAGCCTAACGAGATCATAGCACTATCAGAGAATATAGACTTCAAAGTCAGCAAGGCATGTTTTTTTTCTGAAATAAATCAGTCAAGTATGCAGCCTTAAAAAAAAAGATGGAGACTTTACCTCTTTTATGTTTACATGGAGCTGGAACATAATCTTCTTAGTAGAGTATCTCAAGAATGGAAGAAAAAGTACCCAATATACTCAGTACTATTATGAAGCCAATATATAGTCACCCAACACTTTCATATGTAAGATCAAACACAACTATAGCCCAAGATGAAGGAGGGAAGAGAAGGGGGAAGAGAGGGGAGGGGGGAGGGGGATGGAGGGCTGGTAAATGGTGATATCTCACCTATGGTGCATATTGCAAGGGTACGTGTCAAATCTATTAAGTGTAGAGCATAAGTGTCTTAACAGAATAATTAAGTGGGGTGAAAGCTATGTTGACCAGTTTGATACAAGCATTCCAAAATGTATATAAAGTCAGCACATTGTATCCCCCAAATGCATTAATGTACACAGTTATGATATAATTAAAAAAAGAAAGCTTCTTAATCTCTGAGTTGCACTTGTTTTAGAAACTGGAAATTGGGCCTGATTAAATTAAAAAGCTTCTGCACAGACAAGCAAACAATCAATAGAGTGAATAGATAACCTACAGAATTGGAGAGAATATTTGCAAGCTTGTACATCCAATAAAGGGATGATAAATAGAATCTACAAAGAACCATGAAAATCAGTAAGAAGACATCAAACAGCTCCATTAAAAAAGTGGGCAAAATAGGTGAACAGAAAGATAGACCGAAAGAAGATAGCAAATAAATATATGAAAAAATGCTCAGCATCTCTAATCCTCTTGGAAACGCAAACCCAAACTGCAGCAAGATATCACCTAGCTGCAGTAAAAACAGCTTTTATCCCTAAGTCCCAGGGCAAGTGCTTGTGCAGATGCAGAGAGAAAGGAAATCTTATACACTGTGGGTGGGACTGCAAACTAGCACAGTCTCTTTGGAAAGTAGTGTGGAGAGTCCTCAAAGAACTAAAAGTAGATCTACCATTTGATCCAGGATCTCACTACTGGTTATTTACCCAAAAGAAAAAAAATGTCATTCTATAAAAAAGACATATGCACCTGAATGTTTATAGAAGCACAATACACAATCACAAAGTAATGGAAACAGCCCAAGTGCCCATCAATACATGAGTGGGTTAATAAAATGTGGTATGTGTATACTATGGTGCATTACTCAGCCATAAAAAATGGTGAATTTGTACCTTTTATAATAACCTTGATGGAACTGGAAAACATCCTAAGTGAAGTGTCCCAAGAATAGAAAAACAAACACCACATGTGCTCCCTTTTAAAAATGGAACAAAATGATTAACATGCCTGTGTACATATGGTGGTAAAATGCAACAGAAATCAAGCAGGTGGAAGGAGGTGGGGGAAGAGGGGGGCAACTTCACACCTAACAGGCACAGTGCACACTTCCTGGGGATGGGCACGATCATAGCCTCAACTCATACCAGACAAAAGTAATGCAGGTAACCAAGGCCTTTGTACCCCTGTAACATTCTGAAATGAAAGTGAAAAAAAATTGGATCAGTGATAATGCATATGAGGTTGTCTGTGAGAGCCCAAGGGGATTCTCCTGAATGAAATACCCAGCTTTGTAACTTGACTTATCGTAGGCACTTCTGATAGTTTCCATCATGTCTTTTCTCTCCTATGAAATGCTGCAGATCGCAGAGCACCAGCTTTCCCAAGCAGCCCATTCCTTGCTGAATTAGTGGGCCGGAGCTGCTATACCAAAGAACACCACGTAACGGAAGGTTATTTGCTCAGATTCTGGAGGCAAACCTCCTGCTGAGGTTTTGTTTCTCGCTTTGACTTGCAGAAGGCTGTCCTCCTCTGGGTGTGTGACACATCACTGTCCTCCCTCGGTGTGTGACATATCAGTGTGCTCCCCTGGGTGTGTGACACATTGCTGTACTTCCCTGGGTGTGTGACACATCACTGTCCTCCCCTGGGCGTGTGAAATATCACTGTCCTCCTCCCTCCCCTGGGTGTGTGACACATCACTGTCCTCCCCCGGGTGTGTGACACATCGCTGTCCTCCCCTGGGTGTGTGACACATTGCTATCCTCCCTGGGTGTGTGATACATCACTGTCCTCCCTGAGTGTAGACCACATCACTGTCCTCCCCCAGGTGTGTGACACATCGCTGTCCTCCCTGGGTGTGTGACACATCACTGTCCTCCCCGAGTGTGGGACACATCACTGTCCTCCCTGGGTGTGTGACACATTGCTGTCCTCCCTGGGCGTGTGACACATTGCTGTCCTCCCTGGGCATGTGACACATTGCTGTCCTCCCTGGGTGTGTGACACATCGCTGTCCTCCCTGGGCGTGTGACACATTGCTGTCCTCCCCTGGGCTTGTGACAGATCGCTGTCCTCCCCTGGGTGTGTGACACATCGCTGTCCTCCCCTGGGCATGTGACACATTGTTATCTTCCCCTAGGTGCGTGACACATCACTGTCCTCCCCCCTCCCCTGCGTGTGTGACACATCGCTTTCCTCCCTCTTCCCCTAGGTGTGTGACAAATCACTTTTCTCCCTGGGTGTGTGACACATCACTGTCCTTCCCCCTTCCCTGAGTGTGTGACACATCGCTGTCCTCCCCTGGGCGTGTGATACATCACTGTCCTCCCTCGGTGTATGACACATCTCTGTCCTTTGTCCATGTCTGTGTCCACATTTGCTTTTCTTAAAAAGATACTGATCATATTAGACAGAAGCCCAACCTAATTGCCTCATCAATTTCTTTATTTATTAAATCATAGCTGTGTGCATTAATGCATCCTGGGGCACCAACATAAAACACTGGTTTTATGTCCCATTTGACATATTTTCATCACACTGGTTAACATAGCCTTCACAGTGTTTTCTTAGTTATTGTGTTAAGACATTTATACTCTACACCTAGAAAATTTCCCATGTACCATTGTAAGATTACCCTCCCTCCACTTACCCATCCTCCCACGTCCCCTCCCTTCTCTCTCTCCTTTTAATTTAATTTCTTCTTCAAAGATCTTGGCTCCAAATATGGTCACATTCTGAAGTATTGGGGATTTGGATTTCAACATGAAAATTTTGTGGATGGGGGACGCAGTTCATCCCACACCCTGGTGATTCCTTTTCATGTCAGATTTCAGGGAAGTCCCAAGGAGCAACTGTGCTGAGGTCCCTGCTAAACCCACGTCAAAGGTCCCTTGGCCTTCAGTGTTACTACATTGGGTGTAGTAACCCAGCCGGCCAGAAGACCCCTAAAGGCCCCTAACTGGTTCAGCCTGAGTCCCTGTCTGTCTCAACCCCCTCTTATTAGTTTAATTCTAAGAACAGGTTACAAGGAAGTTCTCGCTGAGTTTCCTGGCTCCCTTGCCAAACAATAGTAAAAACTCACTCAAGCAGAGTTTCCCAGGTTCTGTAACCCCCCTGAACTTACCCAAACTCCCTAGCAGTGGCTAAACAATGGTGAAAAGCTTAGCCAAGTTTGTCCCCATGCCAGCTGCCATAATGTAACCCCCTGACTTGCTGTAACTGGTGCCAAACCCCCTGACTCGCTGTAACCCCACCCTCATGCCAACCGCACGCTGTAGCCCCTGACTCAGTGTAATGCCACTACATTCTAGCCCCCCTGACCGTAACCCTGTCCCTGAGCTAACTGGCCAGGTTCTGCTTCTGTGCTCACCAGCTTGCCTGCCAACACAGCACAAAAAAGGTATAAAAGGTAGCCTGCTTTTCTCTTCGCAGCCGTTTTGCCCTTTGGGGCAGTGGTCCCCTGCACAGGTATAATAAATCACCATCTGATTTATACCTGAAGTGGGGTAGAAGTTTTTCTTCCAGGTGGCAAATGAGTACAACATGGGTGCTTTTTTTCTATCTGTTCTAAGGGTTTTTTGGTAGTTAATCGCAAAAGCACACACACAAAAAAATAGAGTTGATGTGTGTTTAGTGAATATGGTGTCGAGGATACTATTTATTCTTTTAACGTTTTACTCACACAGTTAGTGGGTTTGTCCACAAACATCTACTGAGCATGCCACAGGTCCTGGCACCTCCCTAAACCACTGGAGATGAGAAGAGAGGGTAATACTTGCTCTCGAGAGCTCAGAGTCAAGAGGGAGAGAATGAGGGGGCAAGAAAGAGACTCAGAAATAGACCATTCTAAAATAGCATAGTTGTACAAGAGAGAAACAAGCCAAAGATAAATATATGAAATTTAAGTGATGGCGTTCTTCTAGGAAGAGATGGAGTTGGACACTAGGTAGAGTGAGGCTGAGAGATAAGGGCTTGGTTTGGGAGTAACAGTTTAATCATCCCTTACCTTCCTCCTAAAACTAAGTTAGACTACCAGTTTGTTTATTATCAAGATGAAAGCCTAAAGTTTCAGTAATTTAGACATTGGACTAATAGCTATACCTAGTCAATAAACTATACTTAATGGAGTGATTTATACTCATAAATTCATCTCAGATTTATGCTAGCAAAGTTTTGTATAAATCAAACAAGATCTTGCAATCTTGAAGCTACCATCAAATACTAAAGTGCTGAAATACCAAAAATACAAAAAATACCAAATAGAAATCCTAAAAATCATTAAGGATATGGAACAGCACAAGTGCTGGAAGGCAGCAATGATGTGGCAACATCAAATTCTATATCACGTGGTTAAGTAAAATCTCAGAAGCAGCTTTGATTCTGTGGGCTTCAGCTGGTGGGACATCGAGGGGGTCTGGTCCCCAGGTATCAGGTGTTATGTATCATTGGTCACCTGTAGGGAGAAACGACACAAGGAAGGCACAGCCTCTAAGTCTTAAAATAAATAAGTAAATAATTAAAAAATAACAGTGAGCTACACAGGCTCCTATAGCATCCAAAGAAAGAATACCAAAGTAGCCTCTCTGTAGGATCTCTGTGGGCATTGGCAGGGGAAGAAGGAAGGATGGGGTGTCTTCCACAGTCCTGCCCTCAGGGGCTTCTATAAAGCTGGTGGACAAGGGAAGAGGATTCCACTGAGGACTCAATTTTGAATGAGTTTTTAAGAGCTCTATTTTACCACATCAGTAAAAGAGCCTGCCCATCATTTCCTTTGAGTTCTGAGGAATTGTGGATGTCCCTGGAAGCAGAAATTATTTGTAAACTCCACAATTATCAGTAAGCAATTGTTATTGGTGAAACCAGCTGTAGTCTGCTCCAACTAAAAACGTCCTTAAGCTCACCTTCTGCATTGATCTATCCCTGAGTGGCAGCCAAAGGTGCTTAGCTTTGCTCTTTCTACCTTTGCCAAGAAGTCCCAGGTAGGCAAACCAGTTTCTGTTTAAGTTCAGCACCTGGAAGCCGGCAGACATGCAGACCGGAATAGGGGGTGGTTGGAGTGAGGGGAGCCCTGGCCCTGTCTGGCTCTGCAGTTCGTTTGCTGTGAGCACTGGGCTTCATTTCTGTGAGATGGTACCATTACTGTAGTTGTTTAAACGCAATGCTTAGCAGCTGATTCTTTGCAAAATATTTTGAGCACTTTGGGAAAGTGGCATTATTTGTGTAGAAAATATTACTAGATGTGTTGTGTGCCAAATTCAGAGAAAGGTTCAGCTCACTTTCTTTGGTTTGCTGACTTAGAAGCTTTTTCTTCAAAGTAGAAGTAATGATTCTTTTGCTTAAATGTAGTTCTGGGCACAGGTACAAATTTTCAGCTTGTTTTTGGCTTCTGATACTCTACATCAGCTATTCAGCAGTTTGGCATTTTTGTTGTTGTTTTCCTTTTTTTTTTTCACTAATGCAAAGTGTTATTTGTTAAACGTTCTTCCTGCTGGTAAAATATGGTTACTTTTAATGATGTTTCTGCTACTGAAGCTGAAAAAAAAAATAGCTTTGCTGATATCTAAGTGGATGGTGGCAGAGGGAAGAGCTGACATGGATTTTCTAAGTTCAATAAAAGACAGAGAGCAAATGAGGAAGAGGATTTTATCTCTTGACTCTGTAAATGTTATGCACCCTGTTTGTACCTGTATCTGGCAATATATGGTTAGTCTGTTAATGGCATTAATGCAGTTTGTCTACGCTGTAAATTCTAGGACATAACACCCTCTCTCCCTCTCTCCCTCCCTCCTCACCTTTCATAGATATTTTTAAAGCATCAGGTACATGCCAGACACTGGTATTACTTAGGCAATGCCTGCTATTTTTATAAAATACATATGACCAATTATTTTTAAAATAGGGAAACCCAGATTTGATGGTTTAATAACTTGACTAGAGTTAATAGTTATTGATTATTTACTGCGTATCACTCTGCTATTCTAAAGAAATAAATTTCAGATATTGATCTTAAGGAGATTTATGACCTTAATGGAGAGCCATGAAAATTCCATAAATATATTCATAAAGAAATTCAGGTAAAAGTGGCAGAACCAATGAGATATAAACTTATTGACTACTCCCTTCTAACAATTCTTCAAAGGATGACAGTATCTGATTTCTTATTCTGGGATCCAGGTGGGTAGTTTTTGCTTATTTTGAGATGAAATAACATTTTCACCACTTCTGTTTGCTTCAGCACTCACAATTTTTTTTTCATAGAGCAATCTCATTAAATGTCTCTCGATGAAATTTGAAATACAGCACCTCAAATAATTTATCAAATTGCCCACCTACAGATGGAGAATCTCGTGTGTGATATGAAGTATCCACTAACTGGATGTTATCCCTGTTCCCTACATGTTCCTATTTCTTTCATAATTGGCCCCTAAAAACATGATTTTAAACATCTCATACAAAAAAAGTTCAGGATGTGAAAATATAATCCTTTCCACATTTTACTATTATGCTGCATTCATTTAAAATAATGAGTTAAGAATCTATGAGAATGCAGTTACAAGTCTTCAATTTCAAAGAGCTTTGGACCAATTTAGCAGAACTGGGAACTATAGATGTTATAGAGGCCAAATCATTCGGAAGTAAACGTAACTGTATGCAGCGTTGAGACCAGCAATGTCAGAAAGCAGGATGATGGGTCTCTTAAGAGAGTCGTGCAGAGGGTAAAGAGACTGAGTTCAGAACTGAGTTAGACACAGCGCCGTGAACCGTCAGCTTTTCTGATCCGCTGGTCATAACCACCATGGGAATAGATACAGAGGAGCAGGAAGCCGTTAGGGTAGAAAGAATGACATGAGGAGACATGGACAGGGCTAATGTGTTAGCTATGCTGGGAGAGAGAGTTTTCAGATGGAGGAAAGAAGGTGTGAGGGTGAGATGGAGGATGAGGACCAGGTGGAAAAGTACCTTTTAAACTGACTCTATGAACAAATTTCAGTGGCCTCTGCATGTTGTTATAATCTTCTCCCTTAAACTGGACCTTTTGAAGTTGGTACCAGCAATGGCAGAAGTTCTTTCTTTTTTTCTTTCTTTTTTTGGTTGTTGTTGCCTACATCTTATTTTATTTATTGTTTTTATTAACTAATAGTTGTACACACACAAAGGAGTTGAGATTCCCAAGGCCTCTGCACAGACTTCCTGACGCCAAGACTCACCATCCCCCCAAACCTGCCCTAATGCCCTTTGTCCCTTGTTAATTCCACCACAACTCACCCCAGTGCACTTGGTCCCTTGTTAACCAGTCTGCACTCTCCATTAGTCAGGGAGAAGAACTCGGGCTGCTTCTCCTGTTCTCTCAACAGATGGTTTATGTCTTACAATTTCCTTCTTCCTTGGCAATACTTACCATCTCCGTGCAGAGACCTAGGCTGAAACCCCTTTGCGGTTTAGTAACACCTTAAATATTTAAGCAGAGAATTTTGTCTTTATTAGTATTGGACAATCCTCATAATGTGCCAGAGCAGGTCAATGATGGGTCACAAAGGCCAGAAATTTAATAATAAAAGGATTTTTTGTTGTGGTTAAGATCAAGCTTGAAATAACAGCTACCTTTTCAGCTTTTCATTTTTGTGGTTTAAAAAATGACAATAGAATGTACTTTCCAGAGGGTGGTTATTGCAGTAGCTACTTCATGGTTCTCTTTATTTGTGTTTGGGGATAGTCTATATTTTTCTATGTCCTTCGTCAGGCTAACACAATGGAGCTAGGAAGAAAGTTAGCCCAAAGTCTGTGCAAGAGGTCCGTTGGCTCTAAGATGGTGAAGCTCTATGTGTGTGTGTATACACTACGTGTAACACTCACGTGTGCATACGTCTTAGCACAGAGAAACTTCTCTTGGCCCCAGCCACCTTTTCTCTACATTGTAGGGGGTTTTCCCAGTTAGGATGATTGAGATGGCTTTATGAACTTATCGTTTTATAAAGTCACCTCAAGGTCCACCACCTTGTTTCAGCTGCCCGTCTGCTATGGGAGTTCCCTAGACTCCAGCCAAGGGGAAAGGATGCAGAGAGAGGCTCTTGATCTTAAGTCCATTTGGCTGTCTTTTACCATAGTCCTCTAAATGGGCAGAGATTATTAGGGAACAAAGAAGGGGAAAGCCTACCTACTATGGGTTGAGCTTGAAGAGAAAGTTCCCCCAAACAAAGTGAGTCTGAGTCAATTTTAATGTCTTAGAATTGGGCCATGGGTTTGGTGGGCTGCTGTGCTGAGATACTGCAGTGTGGGGTTTACACAGCAGGTATTTATTTTCCCACAGTTCTAGAGGCTGGAAGTGCGTGACCGACGTGTCAGAAGTTTGGGGTTTTCTACTGTCTCTCTCCAGGACTTGCAGACGGCATGTGTCACATGACGGTGGTGTCTGTTCTGCCCCCTTTTTTGGTCACCAGTCACACTGAATTAGGGTTCCCCTAGGATGACCTTCTTTTGCCTTAACTATTTCTCTAAAGGCTCATCTCCAAATATGCAATTTGTCTTCTTCACAATTTACAATGAACAAAAAGAGGTAAACCGTCAAAACCTTGTTGTTCTCTGATACTGAGATTTATTGAGTATTGTTCTGTTTCTCAAAATAGAGAGCCATTACTTATTTTCAATTCACTTCAAACTATTTATATGTAGGCCATGAATAAAATATTGCATTATAAAGAGCCAGGGAATCTATCTCCTCACACACCATCCTGCTTAAATCTCAATCTCAGTTTTTGCAAACTGCCCTTTCACATTGCACGTGAAACTCTTAGCTATGAGACAGGGCCGCTAAAAGCCTTCAATTTGTCATTAGTGTCACGAAGTACATTGTCAAACCAACAGGTCTGGGCCCAAAGAAGATGGGCCCAATTCTAAAAATCCTCAGACATCAAATTAAAATAGAACTTTCGTTGTTCCCCCTCCCCCCACCATCTCCAGTTTCAGCTACCTATGATTTGAAAATATTAAATGGAAAGTTCTAGAAATAAACTGTATGTCAGTTTTAAACTACACACTGAAATGTTTTGCCCCGTCTCGCTCTGTCCTACTTGGAACGTGAACTGAACCTTTGCATTTCCCCTCTGCATTCCACCTGCCTGTTAGTCATGCAGTGGCCTTAGCCTTCTCAGCTGTCAAGGCCACCACCGTAGCAGTGTCGCAGGGCTCTTTCAAGTCACCCTAATTTGATGGAATAACAGGGCCAGAGCGCAGAGTCATGATGGTGGCAATTCAGGTATGCCAACCTGAAGCGATAAGGTGCTACCTTTAAGTGAAAAGGTAAAAGTTGACTCTGTATGTACAGTAAAAAAGAATAGAGAGTGCAGGGAAAACCCTTGAAGAAATAAGTCTGGGCAAGTATTTTATGAGGAGGATCCCCGGGCAATTGAAGCAGCTTCTAAAATACACTACTGTGACTTGATCAAACTATTATAAAAAGCTTCAGGTTTTTATTTACAGGTTCTGGGGATAAGAAGCAAACATTTTTGGAAGGCCATTATTTAGCTTACCAACTATAGGTTGATTCCACACAATTTCTTTCCTTTCCTCATTCATATTATGAACATGAAAATATTTATATTTATTATGACAAATTTTGGGTGGGGGTAATAAAGTGTTTTGAGGAACAGGTACTATTTTATAACTCACACAAATGTACCATGAGCTAGGAGAAACCCCAAGTCTAAAGTGATTAATCATACATCACAACACAGCTATAACATATTCATTTAATCACTGAGGTGGGAGAACTCTGTATCATAGAGAGTTGAGGCCTTGGCAGAACTAACAATAATATAAAGTACCTTAGGTATTAACTATAAACCAGGTATTGCGTTAGATATTTTATATCCCTTATCTAGAATCCTTACAACATAGTGCAATATTTATATCCTGACGTAAAAAATAAGCAAGGTGAGACTCAGATGTATTACTATAACCAAAGTCACACAGATAGAAAGTGGTTAAACTGGCAAATAAACCCACATATATACAGTTGTAGATCCTGGATTCTTTCTGCTGTACCAGACTGCCTCCTTGGAGTGAAAATCAGGAAAATGTATTTTTCACTATATTTTATAAACTGAGTTTCTGTAGTCATATATATTTTTTTTTGGGGGGGGGAAGGAGGAGCTTTTTTTTTTTTATTAAATCATAGCTGCATACATTGATATGATCATGGGGCATCATACTCTAGCTTCACAGACCATTTGACACATTTTCATCACAATAGTTAACATAGACTTCCTGGCATTTTCCCAGTTACCATGCTAAGATATTTACATTCTACATTTACTAAGTTTCACATATACCCTTGTAAGATGCACCGCAGCTGTAATCCCACGAGTAACCTTCCCTCCACGCACCTCCCCCATCCCTCCTCTCCCTTTCCCCTATTCTTAGTTGTAACTAGGTTATAGCTTTCATGTGAAAGCCCTAAATTAGTTTCATAGTAGGGCTGAGTACATTGGGTACTTTTTCTTCCATTCTTGAGATACTTTACTAAGAATATGTTCCAGCTCCATCCATGTAAACATGAAAGAGGTAAAGTCTCCATC
>CAUYPK010051499.1:0-11092 GCA_963574355.1 Loris lydekkerianus | reverse complement strand
GAACAAGTTTGACTACGCGCTCGGAGATCGCTCCTCAGAGGTCCCTCCTCAGAAGCAGCATAACAAAATCCAAACTTGGCAAAGAGCCACAGTATACAAAATAATGATAAGAGGCAAAGAGCCAAAATTCATTTTGGCCGGGAGCCGCATGTTCGCCACCCCTGCTTTAGCCCCTATGCTCTAAGAAGCACTGTCTGCATTAGTAGTTGCTAAGATTTGGATTCTGTATGGTGAAAAGTTTAGTCCAACTGGATAACCATAAACATAATCTATATTAATTTTCTATACAAGAATATTTCTACAACAGAAGTCATGGTTCAGAAATCTATTTTCTTTTCTTTCTTTCTTCTTTTTTTAAGAGATGAGATTTTGCTGTACTGCCTAGGTTGGTTGCCACCTTCTGGCCTCAAGGGAGCCTCTCACCGCACCCTCCTGAGTAGCTTGGACTGCAGGCTTCAGCACTCTGTCTAGACAGAAATTGCACATAAGTAAAACTACATTTAAGTAAGGAGAAGCTGAGAATTTGAGACCAGCATGAGCAACATAGTAAGAACCTATCTCTACAAAAAATAGAAAAATTAGCCAAAAATTAGCTAGCCATAGTGTTGCATGGCTAGCCCCAAGCTGCTTGGGAGGCTGAGGCAGGAGGATCACTTGAGCCCAGGAGTTTGAGGTATTGATGAGCTATGATGATGCCACTGTACTCTAGCCCAGATGACAGAGAGAGACCTTGTCTCCACAAAAAAAAAAAAAAAAAAAGTAAATACAAATGGCCTGATGAAATAATGAAGAAACAGAAAGACGAAGTCCTGAAGGTAAGAATGCTTGGATTGGAGATCTAGATCTGCCACATACAATCAGGTCTTATTTGGAGACCTAACTGGCAGTTGTTTTATCTGCTAAAATGACAGCTCTGATACGACTCTCATTTCTTCATGATGTTTTTGTGAAGATCAAATGAGCTGATTGCACATCAAAAAGTTTTATAAGTTATAAAGTAAGTTCTATACCAGTGGTTCTCAACTTTCCTAATGCTCTGCCGATCCTTTAATACAATTCCTTACGTCGTGGTGACCCCCAACCATAAAATTATTTTCGTTGCTGTATTAAAGGGTCATGGCATTAGGAAGGTTGAGAACCACTGTAATATACAAAATCATAAATATAGTAATAAAATATTTATTTAAAAATTCAAAATAACACTTCATTTATTATGAAGTGGAAAGGTTTAGTATGGCATTGTACTTTTTATTGCCTTCATTCATTTTACTGGATCTTTGCTACACAGCTCAGATTCAGGGTAACTATACTTGTTGTCTCATTTGATTTTAATAAAACAATATTGTTTATGTTACATACAGGACAATGTGCATATGCCTGCCCTTAAGAGTTTAACAAGATTGTAGTATATTATGTGTTGAAGGAAAAAAAAAACAAAAACTATAATACATTAGGCACAGACTTTCCACTTCAGTAATGATAGATTTTTAAATGTGTTCTGGGGAAAACCTAGAGAGAATTATTCAACCAAAAGTCAAAAACAGCCAACTAGAAGTATAGAAAAACTTGAAAGAAGATGAAAAGAAACCAAACTTGAAAGATAAACAAAGAAGAGCCTCCAGGGAAATCTCTTCTCCAGTCAAGAAGTTTGTACTTAAAGCTTATTTAAAAGAGAGAGGAAAGAGCTATTAGAGTAATAAGAATAGCTGATATGAGAGAACATAAGAATAGTGTCTGGCAAGGAATATGAGGCACAGAAGCTTGAGTGTTCCTAAGGGTCAAAGAAATGAAAAAATGTTTACAAAACGAGAGACATGTAATAAATTAGGAAACTCTAGACATCCCTGTGTTTACATATTAAAAAGAGGTGCTTTATGGTCATATCTATCTCTGTTGCTAGATTGTTAGCTCCTTAAAGGAAGGAGCCACATCTTATTCTCATGTCTCCCACGGCAACTGGCTCAGGTCCTTGTTCACAGAGGATGCTCAGTGGGTGCGGACTTGAATGTGAATAAACGTACCATGTCCTGTAGCTCAACTGGCTATTAAACACAATGGAAGGAATGGAGCAAGAAAAAATTTCAATAAATATGAATACATACTGATTTATTGTTCATTCTACAAATTCCTAAGGAGCATCAATTGCTAGGAAGGCTCTGAGGATAGAGCTATCAATCATATGTGTTAGGATTCTGTTTTTCTTTACAGAAATATAACCCACACCCTCAAGTTTAGCATTAGAAGAAGCATTTCCAGATGATCAGGAGACCGTTGGACCACTTGGTCCTGCCTGTTTCCTCCCCCCCTCTTCCCCCTGCCCCTAGGGCCTCTAAACTGAATGCCATTTTGACAGACATACTAGTACAAGCAGGCTTGCACATCACTCTTTTGGCATTCTGGACCGAGCATGGTAAAGAGACCTTCCCTTTTTTTCCTGAAGCATAGCTAAAATAGTTTATTAAGGATCGAGGGATTTTTAAAAATGGAAATGAACCTAAATAATTGCATGAATTTGGAAAAAGCAGGTTGAAATTATACCTTGCTCTCCAAAGTTTATGTGCTACCTTGGAGAGAAAATAAAAAGGACAAGTAGAAAACAAACACATTATCTGCATCCTTCCTTCTTGGCTCTCGATCTGCTACCATATGATGGATCAGGGGAGTCATCGTCACACTGATTACTTAAGATATCCTTCTAAGTCTTCTGACTCCTTGGTTTTTGGAGATCAAATTTTCTCTCATATTGATTTTGAGCCCACCCACTGAGTAAAACTCTCTTGTATAAGGACTCGTTTTCTTTTGGTTGTTATCAATAAGACCTAATCCTTCAAATGAGATTCTACTCTCTTGTCCAGTGATTTTCAACCAGTGTGCCGTGAGAAGATCTTAGGTGTACTGCAAAAGTGTTTAAAGATCATTGATTTAAATTATTTTGAAAGAAGCTTAAAGCGCAGTAAGTATATTCTTTTTTTTACTTGGTTTTTTGATCAACATAATTTAAGTGTGCCACAGAAGTTTAATTATAGGTTCAAATGTGCCATGAGATAAAAAAGGTTGAAAAACACTGCTGTAGTCTGAGGCTTTACTATTATAAACTCTTCAGGACAATTGCATTACAACACAGCAAGATGAACATTCCTCTGAGACAGTGGTTCTCAACCTTCCTAATGCCTCGACCCTTTAATACAGTTCCTCATGTTGTGGTGACCCCCAACCATACAATTATTTTCTTTGCTATATCAAAGGGTTGCGGCACTAGGAAGGTTGAGAACCACTGCTCTAAGAGATGCTCACAGACAGAAATATGGTGGGTGGAAGAGTTAGTTCTCTACCACAAAGGCACTCTTCTCTAATTTCCTCTTTCGTTGCTAATTCAGAAAATGAACTGTGCATATACTCCAATAATAATAATACTTTAAGATTGTTGTTTATGTCTAGCTATCCCACCAAATTCCATATGCATGTCATACCAAAAAGGCAAAGAATCATATTGCATGCACCCAGGTTCAAAATGTGAACATACACTTCAGCTCAAAGAATTCTGTAAGGGAAGAGGGGTAGGTGGATATAATTCAAACAACATTCACAAACATCATTTCCCTGAATCTTCACAACGCCCCTATGATTTATGAACTATTTGGGCTGTTTTATGGGTGTAGGAGAGTCTAAGTGAAGCCTGTTCATGTTTAGCTCACAATTGCTGTGAATTAGACTGAACTCTGCTTCCTGTAGTCACTGCAGGGACAGTGACTGTGAATTTACTATGTATGAGCACTACAAGGTATCATGGAGGAAACAAAGTGGCATAAGGTCTGTGTCCTCAAATTACTTCCACTCTAGAAATGGAGAAAAAACACTCCACTGATGAAAAGGTCATTCATAGTTACTGGAATAATATTTTTAGATGACTAGAGAATTGGAAACAACCATTCAGTAGTTTAAAAAGTGAATGGCTGGTGAGGAAAAAGAGGAACACGTAACAGTATACTCTCTGAACATGTTGGTTCAAGAATTTCTTAAGTTCCTTTAAAAAATGAATTTGCTCCATTATAGAACCAATTGTAACAGATCCAAATCTAGCACAGATCTTAACTTTACAAGGGTGTGTGTGGGGGGAAGGGGGAGCTGGTGGTGGTTGGGGAACAGCCTTGTATGTTTTCAGAAATGAATTGTTCCAGAAAGATCAAAAAGGAAAGACATTGACAAAGAGAAGCTGCATCAGAAGAACAAAAAGAGAACAGCTGCTCTAAGAAATAATAAAACGACACTTGGCAATATCCTGGTGGCACAGCACAGGGATTTAAACATCACAAAGACCTGGGTCTGGATTCGGGCTCCCCTGAAGAACATTCTTTCAGGTCTTTGAGCCTCAGGTTTCTCATCTGTAAAATGAGGAAAAAGCAACCATACCTTACATTATATGGTGGTTGTAAAGGTTAAATAGGCAAGTGTAAATTAAATGTCAGGGCATTGCCAGCTTTCAGTTACGTTGTTTCTATTTTTATTATTCTGTGAGTGAAGGAGATTGTGTCCTTTACTTTAGTAAATAGTTGGTAACTCACCAGTGCATGGAATGCTAGGCAACCTTTACAGTATATGCTATTACTTTTTTTTTTTTTTTTGCAGTTTTTGGCCAGGGCTGGGTTTGAACCTGCCACCTCTGGCATATGCGGCTGGTACCGCACCCCTTTGAGCCACAGGTACTGCCCTCTGTTACAATGGTTCTTAACCGGCGTGCCCTCACTCATGGGGGAGCGTTTTGAGAATTTGTAGGAAAGGTTTTTGGACATTATAATCATGGGAGTAGGAGCGGGGAAGTGATATTTGGGATGAATGGAAAGGCTTGATGTCCCAGAAATTTAAGGAAAGTCCTAAACAGAGATAAATGTACTCTGTATAATTTTCACGTGTCCCTCTAGACAAACAAGAAAAATCTGTTTATAATGATTTGAACCTAGAACCAACTCTATTTCACATATAAATTGTTTTGAGAGTTCCCCCCTCATGGTTTTATTATGGATTTTCTAGGAATGTGGCTATTATGTAAATGAAAGAAAGAATTTGTTTTGCAGTGAATTTTACCAAGAGCAGCCCACGATTTTGGAAGAATCATGTCACTCCTGTGATAAATCAACACATTTGTGTATCAGTTTGCTCTGTAACCATGGGATAGACATTAAACCCACATATAGGTACAAGCATCTATTAATAACTTCTTCACTATGGCTTCTAATATAGTCATGCCTGAATTTTCATTTATTATTTCATTATAAATTCCTTTTAATTATCCTATATTTTATTAAATCATAACTTTCTACATTGATGCATATATGGACTTCAGTGTACTGCTTTGATATACAATGTGAAATGCTTACACTGAACTAAGTAACACATCCATCACAATTATGCTCATTTCTCAATAGTTTTGAAATGTACCACTGCATCATGCACATTAGGTGAGGTCCCCCCAGATATCCTCCCTCCTCCTATACCCCTCCGTCCCCCCTACCCTTCCCCCCTCTCCTCTTCCCTTCTCCTTTCTGGACTATCGTTATGTTTTGTCATTCATATGAATGTGTAGGTGATTATATATTGGTTTCATAGTAGTATTGAGTACACTGGAATTATCCTATATATTATAACTAAGGCATTATATTGCTTTTAAAAACATTGTCTATATACATAAGATATATTACCTATGCATTCTAGGTCAGGATAATAAAGAAAGCATTACAAAATATTTGCTATTTAAAGGGAATGTTGGGTCTGATGAGGTTTGAGAACCATGGTCTAAGACATGGGTGGGGTACCTTTTCATGTTGGAAGGCTGCGTTAATTTAGCTCTCATTAAATGAGGCCACATTCAAAAAAGTTCAATTAAATACACTTAAAAATATACACTACTTTAGAAAAAGCAAATTACTATGTACTTAATAATTTCAAAAAATGAAAACTATTAAAGTTAAATAACTTTTAATGACTTGTTGTGATGCTTTTTGTTGGAAAGCATTTGAGTATTTGGTTACAACATGGAGGTCCCCAGTTTCAGTGAATCTTCTAGATGGTTACCAGTCATTTATGACCTTAAGGGCATCTTGATTTGGATTAGGTAGGAAAAAGTAGATTTGCAGCAATAAGTGGTGAAAAATCAGGAGAGCATTTTTGGGGCACGTTGCTGATGGCATGAGTATTATACTGTGTTTTCCCATATTTCAATTGAATCCCTCTTAGCATCAAACAAGAACTTTAAAATGCTATCTACTGAGAGCTTTATCAATTCTATCTGTATTTCTTTAGGTGCGTTGGTGACACAAACTAGGTGAGGTGGAAATGCTAATTTGAGTGTGATGTTATGATTCTCAATGTCAGTGTTAACTCTCATTGTTCTCTCCAATTAATAGGTCAGTAACAGCTGCATATTCTTCCAATGATTTGCATATATCATCCTGCTCATCAATGACCTTTGCTAACTGGGGAAAATGTTCATATGAAATTTCCTTTTGAAGAAGTGCTTTGAAAAAGGACAGCTTTTTGGAAATGCTTTTGACTTTTTGCCACATATCCTATATAGACTTAGTTTTACCTTACAAAGAAATATTCAAGTCATTTTCATTTGACCTAGTATCACACAGAAATTCCGCATACTTACAGAAATACTCTTTCAATAATCCTCACCACTGATTCTGTTCTTCATAAAATTTAACTGGCTTTTCTTGCAGAGATAAAATTTTGGCTAATACCTGTCCCTGCAATAGCCAACACACTTGAGAATAACCCAGCAAATCCAAACTGAATACCTCATCACTCAACTTTATTCAGCATGTTACAAAATTGAAGATGCCATGCTGTGTCGGCATAAATACAGTTAACAATACTTACGGCTTATTGCAAAGTGCCACATAAAATAGTAGGTTTAGCACAAAGACTTTGCTGATGCAAGATACAGTGAAAAAAAGCAAACCCTTCATGTTTTTCTGTCATGGAAGGAGCACTGCCGTGCTGTGTGCTATCTGTGCACACACTTACTAAATTTACCAAATTCAGTCCAACTTCACAACATTAATCTTTAAAGTTGTTGACGATATATCTATTCCCCATATTCTGTTCACAGGTGTGCCAAAGCAAGTAACTCTCTAAGGCAAAGAAAATCTTCCATTATGACCAGAATAACGTAGAAAACCTGCACCGAGTCAGAAGCATCAGTTGATTCATCCCAAGTGATTGAATAGTACATATTTTCCTTTTGAAGTATTGCATAAAGTTGGTCTGTTAAGTTGAAGGCTAATCCATACTACCAATCAGTTATGGTTCTACTTGAAGGAGGCATCTGTTTGCACTTTGAAACATTATTGGGGTCCAAACACCCCACAACTTCAACAATGCATTCTTTCACAATTTCTCCATCACTGAATGGCTTCCCTCCTTCCCTGATGGTAGAAGCTGATTTTTAAGTTGCGTTAGTGGCATTATTTCCAGGTCTCATTATTTGAAAGAATTATCTTTGTTGGGTGGTGCCTGTGTCTCAGTGAGTAGGGTGCCGGCTCCATATACCGAGGGTGGCGAGGTTCGAACCCGGCCCTGGCCAAACTGCAACAAAAAATAACCGGGTGTTGTGGCGGAAGCCTGTAGTCCCAGCTGCTCGGGAGCTGAGGCAGGAGAATCGCAGAAGTCCAAGAGCTGGAGGTTGCTGTGAGCTTTGATGTCACAGCACTCTAACAAGGGCAATAAAGTGAGACTCTGTCACAAAAAAAAATTATTATTATTGCCTTTGTTTTTCATCTTTAATTTCTGCAATGCAAACTTTCATACCTCTCCCTCTAATTTAACATATTTGTGGTCCTTATGAGTGTTATAATGCTCATGAGCATTGAATTTGTTGACATTGTAGTATCGCAAAGCAAGCAAAACATCTTGTCTTCAACAGAAATAAAAAAATATTACAATTCCCAATCCTCATTAAAAATTGTTTTCTTCCTTCATTGTTCTCTTGGTCTTCTTTGACATGCAGAATTAAAAAAATACTATTGAACTGTGCAATTATTCACAAACTTCACCTTCAACAGAAACATAGTATACCATTATCAAATGCTGATAACAGAATGGTGTACTTGACCCCCATAAACTCTTGTCAACCTGCTTCATGCAGTAGTGGTGCCAGTTAGGCAGGGAAGTCAGAACCAAAGCATGAGTGTACCAGCTGTCAATTTAGCCCTTATGGCCACTAATGCTCTGATTGTACTGGTCAATCTGGGAGGATTATTTCATTGAAACTGATTTTATTCTTCATATTCTAAATACGTTTATTTTAAAAAATAAAATAAAAATATGAAAGCAGGAATGTACAAAAATAAAAGGATATTATGTAACATTTGGAAACATTAGTCAAAACGCTACACTTATGGACCTAAAAGGCCACATGTGCCCTTATAAGGCTGCAGATTCCCCATCCCTGTTCTGGGATTATATTTAATGGCAAGAAAATATATTAACAATATGAGATCAAGTGAAAAAAGCAAATTTCAAAGGAATATCTATGGATTGATCTAATTTTTATAAAGAAACAAAACCCAGAACTCGAACTTCTTTCCTCGTAACATTCAGAATCATAAACATTATAGAGAGTCAGTAACTCAATGAAGAGGCCTCCTCTGTGCACAATAGTTCTGTAGCATTTTGATCATATACTCTGTGTGGTTCATTTCACATTTATGAATGTCAAATAAATAAGGCTCTATAGTTAATATAGCTGAGAAATCACTGTGTTAAACAAAATTTTGGTTGGTGTTTTCGTTTTTTAATTTTTTTTTAAAGCTGCTTTGCATGGCCACCCAGCAAAGGGTAGCCAAGTAGAAGCAGCGTGTGTGTTAAACAAAGCTAAACATGTTTCTTTAGGTAAAAATTCTTAATTTTCTTGTTAAACTTAAGAGTAGTAGGAGTTTTTAAGAGAAAGAATGCAGTGTATAGCATTTCCTGTGTTTATTTTAGCACAGAATCTCTCCTCTCCTCATACCCTGAGAAACTCATGGAAAATAGCATTCTGCATAGCAGGTGTTGGACACACTAAGATGATGTATGGTATTTTATTTTATCTTTTGTTGTTGCAGTTGTCATTGCTGTTTTAGCTGGCTGGGGCCGGGTTCAAACCTGCCACGCTCGGTATATAGGGCCGACGCCCTACCCACTGAGCCACAGGAGCGGCCCAAGGTATGTATTTTAGAAGTTTTCATTTTCAAAGGATTCAATCTCCATGGTAGAAATTGTCAGTCCTTATAACATACAATGGGGAAAATAGTTTTGGGAAATGATTCTAAAATCATATCATATGTTCATATCCTAACTTGTAAACTCGGGTTGACAGCAAGAAGGAAGTGAAAAGGTTAACTAGAGAACACGAATTATAATGTGTGATAAGGATGAGTCATGTTAGAACCAAAGAGTGAAATAGAGGCTCTATCTTCACATCAAAAGGTTTTCACTATTTCATAAATTCTGTAAAAAGAAACAGGCTTATTTGGTCTATTCAGTTAAAATCATTAAATCTGAAAGTTGTTTATAGAAAAAAAGCACAAGATAGAAATAGACAGAATGTACTAATACATATGGAAAATAAATAGAAGTTAGAATATTTGAAATATTAGAAATGATGTTCTTTCCTGGCTATTTTGGGGATTGGACCACCAATACAGATAAGCTTAGATTAAAAAGTAGAATAAAATTCTGGAGAGAACACAAATAACAAGATTATCCATGTTGAAGAAAAGAGCAAAATTCCTTTAACTAATGATTATTTTAAAGGTCATCTGGTAGTAGTTCACTGAATTTGTTTTGAGTAGGTGTGTCAGCAGTTGGTATTTGTTTAAAATAAAAAAACAAAACTTAATGCTTGACATTTAAAGAGTTGTTCCACATTATATAAGTCTCAAATTTCAAAATATAAATTATGTAATGGGCAGGATATCTATTGTAAACTTTTAACATCTAATTTATTTTCTCTGCCAAATAGCATAAGAATGTGCTGTATGGAAACTAATTTTAATAACATACAAAAGAAAACCTCACCATCAAAATAAAAACAAAACTAAGTGGTCAGATAAGGGATTCTAAAACCAAATTAAGACCTTTTCACTAACAGAAGTTCCTAGGGCAAAACCAATATTGAAGCCTATATTTCACCAAACAATTACTAAGTCCTCACATGCACAAATCATCGAGATAGATTTTTAGGTGGAGGTAAACTGTCATGACCCTAATCTAGGATGCACATTTACTGTGATATTATATGCCTTCTGATGCGATGCCAGATGAAGTACATAATGTACCTGTGATGTGTTCTAGCCAAAAATGTTTCATTTTAATCCAGTAACCTTTAGGTATAACATCCAGTTTATAGAAAACACAGAGGACAATGAAACAAACCAAACGGTAACACAAGGAAGCAACGAGACACACCAGAAAGTCTGACATTTTCTGGTTTAATGGACTTTCTAGAACAATTACCCTGGTTCCTTCAACAAATCAGGGTCACAGAAAAAGGGACAGTGCTAGATGAAGGGAGACTTTGCCATGGTAACTAGATACCCAGTGTGATCCTGGATTGGAGACTGGTTTGGACAAAGCAGCTCTAAGGGTTTTTTTTTTGTTTTTTTTTTTTGTCATTAAGAAATTTAAAACCAAACATTTACTAAAATTGTAGACAACACTGGCTGATAAAAGGTTACAAAACAGCATATATGAGTTCATTTAGTTAAAAACTATATATAGTAAGAGGACTGGAAAGATAAATACCACTAAGTATCGAATGTAATGCAAATATAATGTTTTTATTTTGTCTGTAGTTTTAAATTTTCGCTAATGCAAATCCATTAATGACAAAAAATACATGCTCCTCAAAACACCGACAGTTTGGAGCATGGCCATTTGGAATTCTTCTATGTCGTAGGCTTCCGGCTGTTGAATAAAGCCCTTCCTCTTACAAATGTGGTGGTTGGATGCTCTTCCTCTCTGTTGGGCCTCGTCCTCCTGCAACATAATCAGTTAGAAAAAATTAATAAAATATTTTGCATTATTTTTTATACCGTTTGAAATTAGATGT
>CAUYPK010051497.1:0-15682 GCA_963574355.1 Loris lydekkerianus | reverse complement strand
GATCCCTATAAGACGAATATTGGTTTTCTTCGAATTATCCCAGAGCTCTCTGAGAGAGTGGTCTGTTTTTGCTCTCCATTTCTCTTCTTCTTTGAAGGTTTGGGAGCGTTTGAAAGCTTTGTCTTCAATGTCAGAAATCCTTCCTTCTGCTTGCTCCATTCTGTTACTGGGGGATTCTACTGTGTTTCTCAGATCTTTGAGTGATGCAACTTCTTGTCTCAATGATTCAAAATCTTTGGTCATTTGCTCTTTGAATCCGTTGAGATAACCTTTGGAATTCTAATTCGATCTTATTTGCTATCCAGATCCTGAATTCAATTTCTGACATCTCAGCTATTTGTTTGTGCATGGGGTCATGTGGTGTTTCTGCCCCATTGATCCTTGGGGGAGTTGATCTACTCTGATCATTCATATTGCCGGAGTTTTTCTGTTGATTTCGCCTCATGATTGTTTTTCACTGTTGCCTCTGGCTGTCCTCAGAGTTGGGGAGGTGTCTCTCCAAGATTAGACCCCAGCTAGATCACTCTTTTGTTGCTGGATCTTTGTAGGGATTGACCCTGTGTAGTTCCTCTGGGGCTGCTCTAGCTAGGGCATTCTGGTTGTGGAAGCAGCTCCGGTGTGTGACCCACCCATATCCAGCAACAGTGCTGGGGTTGGTGCGCATGGTTCTGGGAGTGCCTGGCGCCCAGTGACTTTGGCATAGAGAACCCAAGGCTCCAGCAGTCTCTGGCCAGGTTAAGGGCTCTGTGCAGAGGCAGGGAGGGCTCCAGAGTGCCCGCAGCTACCAGAGTCCCTGGCCAGATGAACAGGCTAGTGTGGAGCCTGGGAGTACACAGGAAGAAGGACGCAGGGTTGTGTGACTCCCGGAGTTCCTGGTCAGGGAATGCGGAGGCCCGCTGGGTGCAGGTTACCAGTCGGGGGTCACTGCACATTATAGAGGTCTGGGTGGCGCCAAGCCCAGGAGTTTGAGGTTGCTATGAGCTGGGGAATCACGGCACTCTACCCAGGGCAACAGCCCAAGGCTCCAGTGTGCCAAAACCGTCTCACTCTGCCCCTAAGGATTAAAGCTATAAGGCAGTTCAGTCCCCGCCTTTAAGCTGCTCAGTCACTAGGTTACTTTGTCCCGCCCAATCCTTACTCTGGGACCCTGAGGGCGGAGCTTGCCAGGGCTGTTTTTTCACCATGGCTTCCTGTGCCCAGCTCAGTGGCTCAGTCTGGGGCCCCAGACAATGCCCAAAGTTCTCCACACTCCCACTCAAGCTCTCCCCAAGGCATCTCAACTGAGAGCCAAGTCCAAGAACACCAAAACATTTCACAGGTAAGGCCTTTCCGGTTTACAGTCTCACTGCTGCTTGTACTCACGGTTGCCGCGTGATTAGCTTGATCAAACACACGCAACCACTTGCCAGTTTTTCCACTGTTTTTTTCTTCTTCCTGGGGTCCAGAAGTCCCTTGCTGGCTCCATGTATCCTCAAAGGGATGATCATATGCAGATCCACCTGCCAGAGGTGCCTGGAGTCTTGTCTCCCCAGACTCCCCGTGCCCAGTTGCAGGGAAGCTGTTACTCGGCCGCCATCTTTAATCCTCCTTTCAAGATATTTCTTACTTTCTTCTTCTATGATGGGAAAACAAGACTTAGATTTTTCGTATGGTTATTACATTGGAATTAACATCAGAAAATTAATGTATATAATAACTGTCCAAAAAGTGAAAAATATGCCTCAAACATGGACAACTATGTTTATGAATCTCTTCAACCTCTTAGAGGCATCAGATAATAGGATAAATGTCATTATAATTTTTATCCAGGGTACTCTGTCATTTAAATTTAGGTGAAAAAAAAATGACTTTTTATTCAGCTGGAGTGGAGAGCTTATAATAAATAAAGGTTATTTACTTTATATTTCCTTTAATTTATTTAGGGTTGAATATCTTTGCATTTTAAGCATGACCAAGAAAATGTGCTTCTTCTCTGTGGTAAGTTATAAAAAACATGACATTAAGAAGGGATTAAATAACCACATCTTAAAATCCATAATGAGCTTCTCAGTATAGGAAAGTCAATTCATCATTGGCAAAGGGTTATATCTTTTGACCTTATTTTCTCCCATCCTATACTTTATAAGCAGCATATATTCCATTCCCTTTATGTAACTGTTGCTAATAGAAAGAGGAAGGACTCACCCATCCTTTTCATCATCTTTAGCAAAATTAATGAGTCAAAGACATTTCCTTCATGTCCCACACAACATACACTCAAGATTTTTTGAGGAATTTACTTGATAACAGCAGGGATAGAAGAGAGATTCTGCCCAGCTCCGTTTTCCTTGGCACTCAGGGTAACTTTTCTTTCTCCCTGACACTGAAAAAAACCTAGAATATCTCTGCCCCGAGGCATCTAATTCCTACAGGAGCTAATTACAAAGAAGACTGTGAGTGCTGGATTCATCCCCTCTAGGTTAGGGCTGAAGGAACTTGTTCAATACGCAGTTCACGCCTGATGTTTTAGAAATATATAGGACTGCATTTTTGATCTAAATTGATCGTGGGCTTGGATGATAATCCATTCCCCAATAATTCCATTCATGAATGTGTGTGTGTAAACACCCATACATGTGTGGGTGCTTTGGTCTACTTCCTGAGCATCCTGAGGGTCTATTTATTCCCCAAAATTGCTTCAGGGCTTCTTTGTTCTTTTAAAATCTGGCCTTGACAGGAATGGAAATGAAAAGAGCTCTTGTAACATCCAACATAGTTTTGGGTCTGTCTGGAGGGTTCTTTCATCTTTGTTCTCTTACAGCCTTCTGTGTTTCTCTTTCCTTTTGTTCCCCTGAGCCATGTTTGTCCTGCCTCACACCCTGCCACTTCTACTATTCCACAGGTCACCATTTTAAAAGCATCTTCGGAGATTTGGACTTTTACCAACCCAGAGCCCCTGTACACACATTCAAAGCAAAGAAAAGGAATTCCATTCCAAGTTTCTGTTAAAATATTTTTTTCTGCTTCTTTGAGTTTCAATTTAGAACCAAGTATTCCTTTTGTTAATTATTAAATTCACACTGTCTCAACTTCTTAATACATCTTTTCGTAATTTTTAGAATATCTAGTCAGAAAAGTTCACAAGTATTTGTTATGAAATTTTTCTCTTCATGTCATTCATAAATTCTTCTTAAGTTTGATTTACAGTGTTGCTGTAAATCTATAGTTTTCATCTATAGTTACTATTGTTTACACTTTCCATCCTTTATTGTCAGACAGAGGCCAAAAAGCTGTGTATCTTGGGTGATCTTTCTAGACTATTCTGTATGGCACATTTCCTCTTTCTGTCTGGTACTAATTATATCTCATTGTCTATCACACATGCACACACCAAAAAATGTACAAATTTTGTATATACCTTAACTTGTATTATTTCATCTTAGTAATTTAACATTAAAGTAATCAAAAAAGACAAAGACTTTTCTTTCTGTTATTAATTCACTTATGTCATATCTATGTGAATACTGAATGCGTATTCTAACTTACTAGATTAGCTAAAAAGAAACGATTTATTTGGGGATATATGTAATAATTGCAGAGAATAGTGAGATAAAGACAGTTTGCTGAGACTTGGCTTATTCAGAACACTCTTCACTGAATGGTGCCAAAACTTCAGGGATAGACGTAAGTAAACAAAGATAAACAATTGAGTTTTTCATGGGGAGGTACTGCTTTGAAGATATTTTGGAAGATCCATAAGAATGAGCTCAGATAATTGCAAATCCAAAATAAAATCCCCCTAGGAGAAGACAAGGTTTAAAAAACTAAACTTTCCATGGTCAAATAAACCAGTCTTTCCATAAGAAAAGTCAACATGTGCTTACTTTTTAAATTAGGCTAGGCTAGACACAATTTATCCTCCCCCAATTCCTCTCCAAAATGTGCCCCAAAGTCAGTTGTCATGTGGACAGGGATTTCAGTTATTCAAGTGTAACCCTAGTGCAACTAACTGGGACCTAATGGAGGAAAAGTACTGGAAAGCAGTATAAAGCTCAACATAAGGAGTAAGTTTGGAAGCACAGAAGTTGCCTGAAAATCTAACAGGCTGTGTCAGGAAATAATGTATTAGAAAACAATATGTGACCTCTTTTGATGGCATAAGGAATGCCATCAAAATATTGTTAGGGCAAATGTGGTGGGGAGGAGTCTAGTATTTTTTTCCAGCCCCTAATAGTTGATTTAATTATTTCCCACATCATCCCTAGCAATTAAGTGTTTATCTGAATATGTTTTTTCTGCTATTACCACCCCATTCAGACATTCCTATTGAACCGACTTCTGTGAACCGCTCTTGGACTATCTAAGCCCTTGCAATGGTTTTAGCACCAACAGGAAGCATTCACAAGTGATATTTTGCAGCTGTGATAGGTGAAATTCAAACTTCCTTCATACTATTCCTTAATGGTGTTTTCTAATTCATTTTTCACTGCCTTGCTTCTTCATTGGTTGCAGTTCTTGTTACCTGGGCTATTTGAGCAGCTGCTGGCTTGGATTTTCAATAAATGGGTGCTTGAGGTTCTTGCTTTCTCAAGATTGCTGACTCATTGCCTGATTTGCATGAGCTTTTGAACTCCAGATTTCCCACATGATTTGCAACATTTAAACATATGGGCTTTGAAAACCAACTGCCTGATTTTAAACTCAGTCTTCTTTGCCACTTAGCAGTTCTGTGACCTTGGACAAAATTGTTTCCTCTCAGGACTTCAGTTCCTTTTTCTGATGGTTAGGGGACCAAATAAATACCTACATAAATGGGCTGTTATAAGGATTAAATGAAGTATGTAAAAAGCCAAGTACACATTACTGATTTTTTTTTTTTTTTTTTTTTTTAGGTGTCAGAAGCATTCTAGGAGCAGCAAGTAACAGATCTCTTTGGGTTGCTACGGCATAATTCCTTCAACCTTGACTCCTTGCAGATTGTCTCCTTTGTAGTTCTTTGAAGAGGTCTCAGTCATTAAGACTACTTTTGTGTCATCATAAGTGAGATTAATGACCTTATAGTAGATGTATCATAAAACTCCCTTAACCCCTTCTTCCATGTGAGGAAATAGCAAGAAGAATGACTATCTATCAACCAGAAAGTGGGACCTCATCAGACCCTCAATTTACCAAAACCTTTATCCTGGATATTCCAGTCTCCAGAACTGTCACAAATATATTTTTATTATTTATATGGATACAATTAAATTCATGAACTTGCCACCCTGTGCTTATGTTGGCACCACTGTACAAAAAACTTGATAAGTGGTGGTACCCATAGGTCAGTCGGCAGGGCATCAGCCACATACACCCAGGCTGGCAGGTTCAAACCTGGCCTGGGCCAGGTAAACAACAATGACAACTACAACAAAAAATAGCCTGGCATTGTGGCAGGCACCTGTAGTTCTAGCTGCTTGGTAGGCTGAGGCAAGAGAATCACTTAAGCCCAAGAGTTTGAGGTTGCTGTGAGCTGTGATGTCACAGCACTCTACCAAGGGCAACATAGTGACACTCTATCTAAAAAAAAAAACTTGGTAAGTTTTCATAACCTTGGTATATCAGTGTCTCACAGCTGTGTTAGTGTCAATGTATGATGGTGTCTTGCTGAGTGGTATTCATTATTGTTCTTGCAAGTTTTTATGTGCCATTATGAGAATGTCAGGAATTGAATTACAGCAATGAACAAACATTAAGTTTCTTATTAAACTTGTCAAGAGTGGAAGTGAAATCAGAAAAATGTTAGTCCAAGTTTATGGGAATAATGACATAAAGAAAATAGCAGTGTACAAATGAATTGACATAACACATTTTTCTGAAGGGAAAGAAGGTGTCACTGATGAAGAGAGGTCACAGTGGTCAATAACAAGCAGAACTAATGAAACCATTGTCAAACTTTGTCATATTGTTTGTCAAAATTATCAGCTGACTCTGAGAAGCCTAGCAGATCAAGTAAACATCAATAGAAAAATGTATGTGAAAATTTTGGCATGAGACAGATTTGTGCAAAAATGGTCTCAAAGGAGCTCATCAATGAACAAAAGTACAGGAGATGATGTTTTGGGCCACGTTATCACTGGTAATAAAACACGGATGTACTAATACAACCTTGATATAAAGCATCTAAATATACAAAGGAAGTCGGCCAATTCTGCACAATCAAAAAGTTCCATCAGTCCAAATTAAGAGTCAAAATGATGTTGCTAACCTTATTTTGATATCAGAGGGATTGTCCATTATAAATTTGTACCAACTGGACAGTCAACCAAGTTTACTATTTGGAAGTGCTGAAAAGGCTGAGTGAAAAAGATGAAAATGACCTGAACTTTTTGCCAATTCATGGATTTTGCATCATGACAATGTACCACCTTACACAACACTGTCTGTGAGGGTGGTTTCAGCCAGTAAACATATAACTGTATTGCAAAGTCCTCCTTACTCATCTGATCTGGGCCCCAAGACCTTCCTCTGCCCCCCAAACAAAGGAAATATTAAAAGAAATACATTTTGATGACATTCATAATATCAAGGGTAATATGACAATAGCTCTAATGGCCATTCCAAAAAATGTATTCCAAAATTACTTTGAAGGATAGACTAGACACTGGCATTGGTGCATAGGTTCCAAATGGGAGTACTTAGAAGGTGATGGTAGTAATATTCAGCAATGAGGTATTCAGCACTTTTTCTAGTAAGAGACCTTGCAAATTCTTGGTCTGTGGTAATTTTGTTATAGCAGTCCAAAAGGACTGAGGTGCCCTGACATCCAGAATCTGAGTGACCATGCTACTAATATGCAGTGTACCAGAATAGAAAAGAGGTGTGCTCTGCAGTCAGACTGCTTTAATTCAAGCCCCACCTCTACTACATAGAAGCTATATAATCTTGGGCTAACTACTGACTCTGTTTGTTTCTCAGTTCCCCTAAATAAAAAATGGAGATAATAACATCTACTTTTAGAGTCTATGCATGGATTATATAAATTAATATATCTTAACATTATAAGCCTGACTCATACTATGCTAGGTATATAATGTAAAGATTTATTCAATTTATGTTAAACATCGTTTTTTCTTATCATAGAAAAAGGATATATCACACTTCTTTAAATAATAGTGGTTCTCATTATATTATTAAATATAATATGAAACAACTCAGGAAGAAAGCAAGTAAACTCTGAATACTACCTACTAAGGTTGTTTATGTAAAACTACCACACACACACATAAGAATCACTTACTCACTTGGTTGCTGTCCTAGACTTATGCATATTATTTGCTTTCCCAATCATAGCTTCCAGCATGTTTCTATATTTGATTACTACTATCTACAGTAGTCCTGACACTGAGCTTACTAGGCTGCCTTAGAAGACATACCTCACCATCTCTAAGGGTCCTGAGTAGGCGCCATATTGACATGGTGATATTACTATATATTACATACGAGCAGGGCACAAATCTAATGATTCTTACATATGTGTTTGGGGGAGGGAGAAACACCTCAAGGTGCTCCCTAAGTGTTAGTGATTTAGCACAAAACAGTCCAGAGTAGGGAAGAAGAGATAAATGTAGATAAGAAATAATAAGTCTAGAGAAGAGCAAGGAACTCACCACAAAATTCCATGGAAAATGTGGCTGTGGTTTTATAATTTTTACTGAGAAAATGTGGGGGAGTAAATGAGAAAGAAAGGAAGAGATATATCAAAATATATATATATATATATTTTTTTTTTTTTCAGAGTAATACTGTATTCTTAAACATGTTTGGAAATTCTCCCTGTTTTTTATCTAGGCTTAGCCTGGGCATGCAGGTGGGCTATGATTAACACCTTACATGTCCTGTTCCTGTTTCTGCCACACATTGATATGTGATTCTGGGACAGTCTCCTGACCTCTCAGTGGCCCATATAGTTATCATGCCTAACATAGAGAGAACCTATGCTATGGTGTGTATATTTGTGTCCCCTACCCAAATTTATAAATTGAAATCTTATCACTAGTTCATTAGTATTAAGAGGAGGGACCTCTTGGAAAGTGATTAGGACATAAGAACTTTTCCCTCACAAATGAGATTAGTTCCCTTACAAAAGAGGCCCAAGGAACCTTATTCCCCCCTTTTGCCATGTAAGGACAGAGTTAGAAAGTGTTATCTCTAAAGCAAAGAGTAAGCCCTCACCAGATACTGAATCTGCTGTTGCTATAGCAGCCTAAATGGACTAAGACAATCACCCTTAACCTTTAAATTTGATAAAAGAACACAAGGAATTAGATTAGTGTTTTCCCTTAGGAATATCAGTAGAGATAGAAAAAGCAGTGTCCTGATCTTCATTACATGGGCTTGTGTATAAGCTTGACTCCAGCCAGAACCACAAATAATGATTTATTTTCTAATAATATGATTCCTTCTGACAAGCTGTTTTGTAGAAGACAAGTATAAGAAGAAATTTGGAGACCAATGTTTGGAATCACATTCTGGCTCTCACATTAGCATGTCATATGATCCTAAGCAAATTAATTATTCTTTTATAGTCCTCATTTTTCTCATTCATAAAAATCTAGAAAAATACAGTACAGGATTGAGATAATGCATATGAAGCCCTTGCTCAGTGCTTGACACTCAGTACTATAAAAATGTGACTTATCATTATAATTTACCCTCACTATTCCAAATTTGAGGACACCAAAGAAAACATACCAAGAAGTGAAGAAAGATATGAATACAAAAAGGTATTACGTGAGTTGTTACAGGGGAGTGAGAACAATGTCATTGGTACATTTTGGGGGTGCACAATTTGCTAAATCAAGGTGCACCTAGAAATGAGAAAAAGCAATATACACAACTAAGGCTGGAACTAATTTCAGAATTATGAGAGCAAATGAAAATTTTTTGGGATATTTGCCCTGCGAGGCCTAGAACTGACAAATAGGAGGATTTTGCTAATTAGCACCATATTAGCCAGTCACAGGTTGAGCCAAATTCTTTGCAAGAATGTTCACTATAAAAGGACACAGATGGCTGAAGAAAACAAAAATTAGGGCAGAATACTGGGCAAAAACATACACAAATCCCACATTCCAAGATTCAAGGTCAATATTAATTTCATAAACATTAAAGGGGCATTCATTATATGTAAGACATCTCCTATTTTCTTAATGTTTGTTTCCCCCCAAAATTTATTTTGAAGTCATAACCTCCTAGGTGGCAGTATTAGATGGGGCCTTTAGGAGGTAGAGAGTGCTACAGAGAACACAAATTAATCAACAAAAAAGAGCAAACAATCCTATGTTTCACTAGGCAAGAGATAGACATGAAGAGAGTCTTCCCCAGAGAAGAAAGATAAATGACCAACAAATTACCTGAAAAATTTGCATCATTCCTAATTATCAGAGAAATGCAAATCAAATCCACCTTAAGTTATCACCTAACCCCAGTGATAATAGCCCACATCACAAAGTCCCAAAGGTGTGGATGCTGGTGAGGGTGTGGAGAAAAGGGAAGATTTATTCACTGTTCACAGGACTGCAAACTAATATAGCCTGTTTGGAAAGAAGTATGGAGACTCCTCAAAGAGTTAGAAATAGACCTTCCATTTGATTCCACAATCCCATTACTAGGTATCCATCTAGAAGGAAAAAAAAATTATTTTATAAGGACATGTGCACCAGAATGTTTTTGCACTTCAATTCACAATTGCCAAGAATTAACCCAAGTGTCCATGTACACATGAATGGATTAATAAACTGTGGTATATGTATACCATGGAATACTATTGAGCCATACAAAGATGGAATCTTCACATATTTTTTTATTAACCTGGATGGAGCTGGAGAGCATTCTACTTAATAAAGTATCACAAGAATGGAAAAGTAAGATTCCAATGTACTCAATACTAATATGAAACCAGTAGACAAACAAGTATATACCCACATAAAAGAATAAAACAATTAAAATAAAATGGGGCAGGAGCGAGGGGGGAGAGAGGTGGAAGAGAGGAGGGGAAAGGATAGATGTACTTCCACCTACTGGCACAATGTAAGGATATGTGGCATACCTTCTGGATGAGGGGTTTAACTACAACTTGGACTCTACCTAATAAATGGAAACAATGTAAACTAATTGTCTGTACTCTTACCTTAATTTAAAATAATAAAAAAGCATTTAACAAGAATTTATGGTTTGTTAAGTCTTGACATAAACTTTACCTTGCATAACCTTAGGTCCTGTTTGCAATTTAGTATATTATAGCCGCAAATAATCTGTTTTGTTGGTCTTAAGATCTCTATTTTAACATGAAGACTGGTGTGTCTAACCTCCAAAAGAGAAGAGGTATGAGAAGGAGAGTATGACCTCCCTTTCTTTCTTTCATAGCCAAGAACTTGGTGTTTACATTTCTCTGAGGTCCCCTTGGCCAAGAGGGAGTCCATTCAGCTGGCAGGGAAAGGGGGAGAGTTAGGATTTTATTTTTAGTTTACATTATGCTCCCCACTGTGTTCTTTAATCTGCCCCCCATAAAACGAATCTCTTACTACCTCATTACTGGTAGGATCCAGACTTCTTCACACCTAAAGTCAGACAATTTTGGTACAATTCATTTCAGTACTATAACTTCTCAACAGCTGCACTTTGTTGTTCATTCTGTTCCCTGGGCACTCAACTGGTGTACTAGGAGTCTATTTTAATGGTCCTCAGACCTCATTATTCCTGTTCCTGATAAATTTTATTGGATTCTCTCTCAGTTTCCATCCTATTTTCTGTTTTGTGCTCTAGCTTCTTCCCTCTTCAGTCTGTCCCCACTTTTTTTTTTTTTTTTTTTCCGCCCCCTGGTTTCTCACAGCAATGGCCCTAGCCCAGGGCCTCAGGTTCTTGTCTTTTGCTTATCAACTCCAGCCTTTTCAGCGTACCTTGAACAATCTGCCTTTCCAATGATATTCCCTAGTCCATGCTATTTTAGTTGAAAACAAACAAAAACTCCTAATATACAATTCTACTTTGTGATCATCATGAAGGATGAAGTTGATTACATCTTTTATAAAAACTGTAAAGGAAAAGATGATGTGCACACACTTTTTAAAAAAGCAATTTAGATTGCCTGTTTTATTGATCCTGTAAACATATACCAATAAAACTTGCAAATATGGGAATACAAAATAGCGCAGTTAACAATATGAATGAATCCCTCTGAGCCTGGGGCCCTTCAAACATGTTATTCTACTATAGGCTTACACAACCTGGTGCTTCCATTCTCTTCTTTCTGTTAATTCCATTCCACTTATTTTAGTGAATTTCCTCAACGTCCTTTCCTTACTTTATTTATATTTCTAAAACTCTTATTATCATTTAAATTAACATCTAAAAGCAACTGACTGTGTTTCAACTGAAGTATAGATGAAAAATGGGAGTGGGCAGATTCTGGGAAAAATCCCACTGGGGGCTTCCCTACCTTTCTTACCTTCTTATATATTTATCCAAATGAAATCATATTAAGGTGAACATCAAAAATATTGTTGAAGGGCCGAGCAGACAAAAGCTTCCTTTCTAAATGGCTTTTATGAAAAATAGAAAAGGAAATGTTTTGGGCCATGGGTGGTAATTTAGACAGGTTTCAGGTGCAGATGATCTTTATGTAATCCTTAACTAAAGAGTTCTCATTATTTTCCCCATCACACCACAGCCCACTGCTTTCTCAACAGTCAGTCCTCTGTCTCTTCCCTTAGCAGAAAAGGAATTTCTAACTGGAGGAAACTGTGTTGAAGTAAGAGCCCCTATAAATTATGGTATCTATATAATAAATGGCTAAGCTAATATTAAAAGAATATGGTAGATTCATATATTCTGATAAAAAAGAAATTCTCAAAAAATCTTACAAACTTTAGAGGTGTACATCTATATGTATCTGTACCATGATGTAAATATAAAGACATTAAAAATGAAAGTGAAGGTGAGGCTGACAGGATATACACTATTGATGTTAACTACTAAGTCTGTTTTCCATTACTATAACAGGGTATCACAGACTGGGTAATTTATAAAGAAAAGTTCATTTAGTTCATAGTTTTGGAGGCTTGGAAATGAAAAAGCATAGTTATAGCACCTGGTGAGGGCCTTTCTTGCTACATCATCACATAGCAGAAGGCATCATATGGATACAGAAGAGAAATTGAGTTTTCCTTTATAATAAAGCCACTTATCCAATAAGGAAACAATTCTCATGATAGCAGTATTAGTCAATTCATAAGGGCAGAGACCTCATTAATCCATTAAGCCATTCATGAAAAAAGAGTAAGTTTCTAACACATAAAATTTTAGGTAACACATTCAAACCATAGCACTACCTGTCAAAAGGGAAGTTGGCTATTACATGAGACTTTCATGTCTCATTTTATATACTTTGAAAAATTTTAGCATTGAATGAGGATTATTTTTATAACATAGAAAAGAAGGGGAAAAAAAGGTAATTTCAAGATTGGAGATGCTAACAGTATAATCCTGGTAAATCTCACTTTCTAATCCTCTATTCTTCTTATTCACCAGCACAAATTCAAAGTAGCTCAAGCTACAAATAGAAAATTCAGCTCCTAAAAGGGTTCATTCTCCTTAAGGCTTTCACACATGCTTTCCTTTCAGCCCGAAATACCTTCTTCCTTTCCCCAAATTTCTGCGTAGTTAATTTCTCCTTGTTCTGCTGTTTCTGCTTAGATGTCACTTCTTCCAGAAAAAAAATGCCTTCATATTGTACCCTGATCCATCTTATTCCATTCCCCTACCCCTCCTTCCTGAAAGGCATAGCTAAATCAAGGACTAGAACATGAAAGTCACCCATTTGGCCCAGTTGAATGTCCAATAGAAAAGGAAATGACAAGTTCAAGGAACTATCAGAAAAGAGATATATTTGTAAGGTGAGTTTTTCCCAAATACTTGGTTTTAAAAGGTATTTGTGCTCCCAGACAACCAGGACTTTGCCATAACAGCACCTACCATTCAGCATTTTAATTGTAGACTTGCTTGTCTCTATTCCTCAATAAAATGCAAATTCTATGAGACCATAGGGGAAGATTTTTTTTTCATCTTATTCTTCACTATAACTCAGAACTAGGACAGTTGATACTGAATATGTATGTACAGGATATATGTATAAATCACAAAGGTCAGTGACTTACTCAAGATAAGTGATGTGGATAGGAAAATATTGCATTCTTTACTCTAGGAACTATAGGATTATAGGACTAAAAGTCAAAAGGAAACAAGAACTAGAAACCAAGAATAGCTTTTCATGGGCATATTAGATTAATGAGGGTTTTGTAGAGAAATAAAACAAATATTATATATAGAACTTTTATTGTAAAATATTGATTTACACAATTATAGAAGCTGAGAAGTCCCATGATCTTCTGTCTGAAAGTTGGAGACCCAAGAAAGCCAGTGGCACAGCTCAAAGTCCTGAGAGCAAAGAGCCAATGCAGTAGATCTAAGTTTGTGTCGGAAGGGCTGAGAACCAGAAGCACTAGGGAAGGAAAATATCAATGTCCCAGCTCAACAGTGAAGCAGAGTTATTAATAATTTGATCTTCCTCTGCCTTTTTGCTCTATTCAGGCCCCCAACAGATTGGATGATGCCAATCTACATTAGGAAGGGACATCTCTTTTACTTGGTCAAGTCCATCAATTTACATGCTAATTTCTTTAAAAAACACCCTTTGGGCAACCTATGATCCAGTCTAATTGATGCATAAAATTAAGCACAGTGGGGAAAATTTAAAGTAGCCTCTCTCCAATTAGATGATTCCCTTAACATAGGGCAGGGTTCCTCAACATCAACAGTATTTACACTTTCAGTTGAATAATTCTTTTTTTGTAGGGCACTGTCTTATTCATGGTAGGATATTTAGTAGCATTTCTGCCTCTATCCACTTGACAATAGTAACAAAACTCTAAATTGTAGCAACCAAAACTGTATTCAGACTTTGTAAAATGTTTCCTGGGAGGCAAAATCACTGACATAGGATATAACAGAGTAGTGTACTGTAAGTTCATTTTAGAAATTTCTATCACAAAGTTCTGTCAACTCTATAATCGATTATTTCATATATATTCCAATTCCTTGATCCACACTGTCACCATTCATACGTTGCCTAGACTACCACTGTAGTCTTATAACTAGTCTTTCCCACTTTTATTCTCTATATCCACCATTAATTCTTCTCAAAGCTTTCAAATTAATCTTCTTAAAAAGTTTAATCAGATTATATCCATTTGTGGAGAGTGGGCTGTGAGATGGTAGGGCCCTTACAGCCTAGGGAACATTCAGGGAATGAGCCCCCAACTGCTTCTCCTCCATTCCCAAAATAGCCATGTTCCTTTCTTCATGCCCCCTCTGCCAAAAGTCACATAGCTCTTTCTTTGTCTAGCTAACTGGCAGAGATCCTTGTGATCTTTGCCTTCTTATTTCTTGTCATATGCTAATAAAGTTAAGTAGAAACCACTAAGTCACATAGTTTTTCCATTGTTTTGTTAACTATGCAGAGATCCTTGTGGCCTCCCCCTTGTACTTCTTGTCATATGTTAATGAAGTTGAGTAGAAACCACTAACAAGATAATTTGTCTTTATTCAAGCCATTTAATCTTCTTATCAGACTATAAGACCAAAAATATGTCTTTTGTTTATGCTATTTCCCCATATTGTCTATCTACTTTCCCCTGGACAACCCTGTACAGTTCCTATAAAATAAAGCTGATTTTGTGCTTTAGTCCTGGCTGCAGCCATCAGCTCAGTCAGTCCTCCCCAACCCATATTTTGTCTCTGTGTCTTCTCTTGTGCTGTATTTGTCTCAGTCCCCACCAATTCCACTCTGGTTCACACCACTTCCCTGCACTGGTTTGCGACATCCATTACCTACTTAAAACACTCTAAAAGCTTCTTAAATTCAGGATACAAATCACATCTTATATCATGTCCTTCATGGTCCTCCTATACTACCTCTTGTAAGAATAAAATTTTTTAAGCTGACTCTAAAAAAGGTTATAAAGATTTTAGTTACAGATTCAACTGAACCCTGAAGCAGGTGATAAGCAATAGTTGCAAAACAAGTATGCTCATGACTATGTGTATATGTGTACCGGGAAACCACCCCTCCCCTGTGATTATATGTTGAAATGTACATTCCAGCAGGGCGCCTGCAACACGTACCCTGCTCTCACTGACCCCCTCCCCGCCTAAAAACAGCCCATAAAAAGGGCCGCATCCCTAGACTCAGGGTCGACCCTCTGTCTCCTGCATGAGATATGAGTCGGCCCCAGAGCTCTGGTCCTCCCTCAATAAAGCCTCGTGTGCTTTGCATCAAGTTGCCTCTCATGAGTCTCTGGTCATCACGCTATCACGGAGTCAGAGTGGGGGTCCCTCTTGGGGTCCTACATTTGGGGGAACTCGTCTGCGATAGTTGCGACCACCCAGGTCTCCGACACGCCACTGGAAGTGAGGAACATCTTCCCGTGTGTCTCTGTTGTGTGTCTTTGTTGTGTGTCTCTGCCGCTTGTGTTTCTTTAATTCTGCCAGCACTTTTGGTTACGGTAGTTGTTGTCGCGGGCCGGGATGGCCGGGCATCTGTAAGTCCAATGCTACTAGAGGCCGAGAGGGCCGAGTACTTGCATTTGGAAAATAACACTGCCATCCT